>JAODVQ020076309.1:0-17878 GCA_025400075.2 Phenganax stokvisi
GCCCCAAAGATAATTCAAATACTATTTTGATAACCAGGGAATATTTTCGTGACAAGACTCAGCCCGGCTAAACCGGGCTGGCCCGTCTCATATGAACAGGCCCTTATTTAATAATCGTCACATAAACGTTTATCAAACAAAGATGTTATCTCTCATTGATCGTTGTATGAACGCGCGCGCGAAACTATCGTCGTACTCAAGTTACGATCAGATAACCAGTTTCGCTTTTATAAGCGCGAATGGTAGCCGTTTATATAGCCATTGAATGCTTGTATACTGATGCAATGTTGCCGTGCTGCTATGCCCAGCAGGTTATGTAACTTGTATGCATACCAAGCGATGGTTTGGCTATTTGAATCAGACGAATCTAGATGCTAGGCAAACATATTTTATCTCACATCGCACCCTTTATCTGTATTATTTTTTGCCAGAATATTTGCACTGTCTCACGGATGTGGCCGAATAGCCCGTGTATTTTTAGCACTGCCTAGTAATAGTTGGTTATGGTTTTGCTATATTGCAAATTAGGAATGTAGTTCTGCGTTGACTTGTAGTATTTTCATAGCGCTTTACCGTTACGTGATCTGCGTTGCATCTTAACTGTCAAATACTTTCGCTTAATTCATTATCCTTATTTGTTAAGTATCGTGTTTACTGAGGAGACTTTGGTGCATTAATTTGGCTTATTTTTGTATATCTGTCAACTGTAACACTCTTCATACGAAAAAGAATTTGCAACCTGCATGTTGACGCTTGTTTTGTGGTTCGCGAAATTGGCCTGCAATTTATACAGACTCGCCAGGTTTTGTATTATGTAACTTAGCGATATTTTATAACATGTACTGTGAACAGTTACATTTCATGACTCAATAGCCCAGCTGACAGGCGGACGCCAGATAGAAATACTACACTGGTTTATGCTAACACTTCGTGAAGTGCACTGCCTTATATAGCTACTCCATTGTTCATAGATTGTTTATAATAGCAAGGATGAACCATGCATGTTTTTGCCTCATGAGAATAGCTTTGTCACTCTTGACCCAAACGATCTGATAGGTTTATCTCCGTATTATGTGATGCATACAACGAGTTTGCTTGATCATAATGATGGTTCGACTCTGAACAAGCAACAAGCAAGCTGTTACTTATTATTATTACTATTACCCTGAAATTCAGGATAAAACAGTGTATATAAAAGAAAAGTGCTTCTACATTTATAAAGTTTTGTTTTCGCGAAGAAAACCTGCTTGTATATTATGAGATTCGAAATTTAGTAGCATGCTCGAAAATTCAACTGTTGCATGTGTTCTGTTGCGGAGTTTTCTAAAATGCAAAGTTAGATAACGTTACGCAATTGATGAACCTCATTGACATCGTGGAATGACTTGGCATTGAAAGCTAAGTCATAGTCTGTTTGTTTTGTATTGAGCATTTGAACTCAGTACATAAAAAAATCTTTGAAATTGCTGAGGACTAATGTCCTGTATCTGAGGAACGGATCGGCCTTTTATTGTTCCTATTTAACTATAGGAGTGGTTTCTGGCTTGGCAGGAAATTCCATTGGGGAATGTAGGAAACTGGCTAACCTATGAACAACCCACACTATATTAGTTCGTATTGTCATTGCCACTAGGCTTCTCCACAAGAACGTGCGGAATGACGGGATTTCGTTTCAAGATATATCCTAGAAATTGCTGTCCATCTGCATTGACTTTTGTTATTGATAGCTCTTATAATTGCACCTATTGTACACAGTTAGTAATCTATATTCTGAATCACACATATTGACTGGCCACATGCACTTTGATAGAGTTTTTTGATGTCTGAATTGTCTCTCATTAGTTTAAGCTAAATACTGAGAGTATTCTAAAATACTGTATATACGTTTGGGGTGGTATATTATGAAACAGTAATTAATTGATTTTGGATTTGTAGATTTGACTGTACATATATTTTTCTATGGCTGTTGACAGCATCACTTTTTTTACCTAAAAATCGAAGTCTTTCAATGGTAAATTGTGAACTTGGTTTAACCTCTTAGCAAGTAACCAGTCATAAAGGTACAATAGGGTCAAACAGACAAATAAAAATATGTGGTTTTGTGTAGAGTGTGGGAATTAGATTGACTGTATGGAGTACAAACTGAGATGCTTGTATAGTGCTACTTGGTAGTTCAATACTAGTGAAAAAAATAGTTGTAGTATAAGCACTTTTTCACTGCTTTTTATTCCCTGAAATTTTGCAGTTTTAATATGTATAAAATTAACTTTATTCAACATTACTAATCAATTATAAGCCCTAATAGTCATTAATTGAATGAAATAATTTATCCTATTTAAATGTCAGTGGCATTAATGATCTAATTACTCAGGCTTCTAGAATACTGTATTAATTAGGGACGTGGCATGCCAATTCAGCCTCAGCTGTTGTTTTAGGTGTGTCAGCTGCGAAGTAACTTTATATGAAAGCCATTGGGCAAATTCATTAGCAATTTGACATCAAGCTTGTCTCAGTCTATCGTGGAATACTGGTTGCAAAATTATATGTCATTGCAAAAATTCTTATGCATTGTCAAAAAGTCAGCAGTTTCACAATATATTAATTGTTTTTACTGCCTTTATGCAGTAGGCCATTTACTCAAGTGTTTTTAGGTTAGCTCAATTTCCTCAGTTTTACTTTATTACTACTGTATTGCAATCTCATGGAAAATACTCAAGTACTAGTTTCATTTAGAAATCAATGTTTCTTGAAATTCAACAGCATGAAACTGCTACTCTTATCAACAGTTTAAATTTTATTTGTGTTCCTTTTAGTAAATTTGATATGCATGTACTGTACTAACCTCTGCATTAATAATTAATATGTTAAATCTAGTTGTTAATTAACTCCAGTAATTTGGTTATGTAACTACTTTTCTGTTGTTTTAATGATAATTGAAAGTAAATAAAATGCTTGAAATGCCTATGTTTGTTATTGCAGTAATTTTTTAAACTTATATTGAGAGTACTGTATATTGTGCAAGGAAACTGCAAGATAAGTTATCTTAATGACTCAAGAGTGTTCAAGATGTACTGGCATGTTGGTAGGAAATCTTAAGTTTTATGAAATATTTTTCAGCCATTCAAATCTTAATTGACGGTTGGAAACTTAGTTCCCAGTTGTGCAAGATTCCAAGTGTTGTTGTTGTTTGTTTAATTAAGCTGTTTTTCATGCATCAATTTAGAGAAAATACTGAAAGAAAAATTTAACTTGCATCAAATTCTGTACTAGGATTTATATTGCTAAATACACAGGAGTGCAAATCAAAGTGATGTTTCCTGATAAACGTGTATTTAAAATTAAAGCCAGACGCACTTGAACTTGTCTAAATAAGGTAATAGAGACTGCATTAGTTGTCTGCATCTGAAAAACTGGTTGGACTATGAAATCGTAAAGCCATGTTACATTCTGTGACAATGTTATCTAATTGGGGTTACTATTAGAAGGACTGGAAAATAACGTAGGGCAGAATTGACTGGTAAATTTATGGGAAGTGGACAAGGAGTAGCGTTTCAGGGAACAGTTATTACCCCAACAAGAAATGTAGTATGTAACTAAATTTCACACTCTGAGGGATTTGAAAATTTTCAAACGAGTGGATAGGATTGATAATCTACTTTGTAGATATTGTAATCAGCCAACGTATAGCCAGGCAATATATGTCTTTAGACCTGGTGCTGGCGGATCGAGTACACTTACGTAGCGCTATTTTCTGGGTGGCCTGTGCAAAACATGCAACACATTTTAATCAATTGAGTAAACAAGAGCTTGTTTAGTTTTTGTTTTTAGCAGCTTAAAACCCTGCTTTTTGTTTACTTTTGACACGGCAATTCCATTGGTTTCTTAATGGTGTTTACAAAAATTGCTGCACTAAATTCAAGTATTCGCTGTAATATAAACTTTTGATAACAGTGAAACACTTTTAACTTCTTTTTTTCTTTAATTTTATTCAAGAATTCTTAATTTGCATAATCTCCGAAGCGCTTATTGTGGGAGTTACTCTAAATTGCACATTTGCCTATAACTGTATTAGTTTTACCAGGGCAACATTGCTTTCTCAAAAACATGTTTCAGAAATGTCGGGATGGTAAAAATGGTTCAGTTCCGCCTTAATTTAGCACAAATTTCCTGCAGGAGTACAGCCATGCACACTGTACGGAACTGGATGCGTGAGACAAGCCAATTACGTCATCTCAATAGTTTTGTGTCAAATATGTTCTTTAAAGTTTTGCATGGTGTTGAGATAATATATATTGAGACATTTGTGATATTTACACCATGAATTTTATTTATTCTGAGCTTTCAGGTTTTGTGTCAGTAGTTTCGTGACAATTTTGATTAATGTAACCGTTAATTCCCTTTTTGTGGGCATTTTGCGCTGAGACTTGCCGAAACGCGTGAAATAGTTGGAAAATTCTGTATAAATTGTGCCATAATGTATTAGTACAATTAAGTATGTTCAACTCTCTTAATGAACAATGCGCCCAAGGCTGCCCGTGGTTTTTATGTATTTATTGGGTCTGTTCTTATTTTTGCGGAATGAGTTGCACAAAAAAATTACGTCCTATTCTTGCGCGGAAGACTTTCAGTAAAAAGCGTACAGGAAGTGACGTACAACTAAAGTATCAGCCATGCCATTGAGTGTTGAAAAGTAAAGCTAAGCAATATTATTTATGCATTTCAGGTCCACCTGGTGATAAAGGCCTAAAAGGTACATGTCATTGTCAATATTAGCCTCGTATTCTTTAACATCTTTCTTGGCAGTTGTGCAAATCTATTTCAAAGAATAAAAAGAATGACGGTTTGTCGATTTTGCCAGAATCTTTGCTATCTAAGTGACAGTATCAAAGTACAGATGATTAATATTTTTCTTGGCAACTCTGCTATCTTCAAAACGATATCTGCTGGTAGTTTCATCACCTATAATCCATTAGTGCGCAAACGATTATGGTACAATCAACATGCCGCCACTTTTTTTGTTGTGGTCTTTTTCAAAATTTGTTTGGAAAAATCTTTCGTTTTCATATTTTACTATTTTTAGACTACTCAAACTCGACTTTAATCGATTTTAATCGGATTACGATTCCTTTCGAGTATTTTAATAAACAGAAGGAAGCTATTCTTCTCTACTTTAATGATGACTGCTGACTTTTGTTGCGGCAAAATGTCGTTGTCCAGAAAAGATCTTAATTGGTTCACTAAGAACTAGTAAGAGCTATACTTTTGTTCAAAGGGTAAAGATTGATAATATTTTAATCGACCAAGGGAAATGTTTGAATACTAATGTTTGAATACATAGAGTGGTTCAAATGCATAAAGTAGTTCAATTTGGAAATGAACAACTCTTCTGTTGAAAATGACAAACTTTTAAGTTACTTGCGTCAAGTGTTTACAGCGTATGGAATATCCAGAAATGTAATCTCATGTGCCATCTCCTCAATAATTACGTACGTTTTCTCTTTTAATCTGTACTTAATACTCATGCTGCGAGTTGCTTGCCCTTTCATTTTTGCTTACACCGAAAAACTAAAATACTTTTCAGTCTCAAATATTTTATCTATAACAGTCATTAGGCATGTATAATAAATATATAGCGCGACTCCCATCTGGTGAGTAATTGTTCTTATTCAATTTTACTTCCGGAAAAAAGTTGCATGGTTTCAATCCTATATCGTATCAAAGATCGTAACGTTTTATACTTTATCTTTGATGGCGATGATATAAACAAATTTACTGTATACGTCTTCAGATATTGAGGTAATCCTGACATGATTAAGGTGTTCTTTTTTGTCCGCTTTAATGTAACTTATCAAGACTATTATTCAGAGTCTAATGTTTCGACATTTTAGTCTAGTGTCTTCTTCATCATGGGGGATCTAATGTCGCAGCTAGACCCCTTAGTCTTGCATCACTTATGATTAAAACTTTTGAAGTATGGACTGGAGTGTCGAGATGCGATAGGTCGAGATTTCTAACTTCTGCTTATTTAGCCTAAGTATATTTTACAATTGGCCCTGGGATTTTTTTGAACCGGGTTTGCAATATTTCAGTGACAAAGTCTCAAATGCATAGATTTTAATCCTTTTCAAGATGTAGGTACTTTTTTTCTCTAATTTTCGTGAACCCCCTGCCTGCTTTCTTTTATTTATGGTCAATAATAATCTTCCTTCTGTTTTCCTGGCGTAAAACGTGCAAGAAAGATTTTAAGGCCGAGTCGCATTGCATAATTTAAACTGAACGCTACTCAGATGTGTCGCCGACGCAACTTTTTATAATTATTACCTATGACATATGTAATAACGGTAGCCCTTCAGCCACGAGTTGCTTTCAGTGGGGCGTTAATCCATTTACAGCTGAAGCATGCACTTAATATACGTTCGGCAATGTAAAATAGAGACTTTGTTATTTCTCGATGTTTTGTTTGAAAACGAAATTTCTCTGGTTTTGAGATTTTCAATTTATGGAAAAGTGAACGACAATTGTTCGTCAGTTTCGCTTCGCTGTTCTCGCCGTGTGTATGTGGAAACCAGAGGTTAATTTATTTGAGTTGTGCTAGTCTTGTTTTTTCGCACTACTTTTGAAAACTTTCCCTGGAAAAGATGGAGAATATTTGCCATTGATGAGATGCACCCACGACTCACATAATTGGTCCTGCATGGAAGTATAAAGCCTTTAGAACAGTAATGCGCTAATATCGTGTAAAAGTCAACAAATAAAACAAGTCGTTTTCGTCAAAATCTCTTTGTTTGACAAGTGTAGGCAAGTTAATTAAATATGCACTATATTTTGCTTGTGGTTTTACACTAATATTTTCTACTTTGATATTACTGCGCGTATTTGGCGAATATTGTTTTACCATTTCATGCCAACAAGATTACATCGTGTAAGTCAGTTACTAAACTTCTGTTGTTGGTTTATGACTCAATCTAACTGGTTGAACAATGCGTACGAAAATTAGCATATAATTGTATGACGCTTCCAGACATTTTTTGCACTCTTGAAAAACAATCGCGTCGGTCCGCTCTTGTATCTTTACATATTTATAAGAATTTTTGTCGCAAAGAACCTTTATTGATATTTATCTAGCTCTGGATCGCAATAATTAGCGCCATTGTAAATCACTATGGAAACTTCAAGATTAGAGTGGATTAATGAAAAGTTAGGACAGAGGCCAATATAATGAAACGACGATATCGGCAAATTATTGAAATGATTTCGTGCATTGTAATGGGTAATTTTAATGACATATTCATGTAGACACAATTACATATATTGGCAATTAAGAAGCATGTTCTAATTATGTTCATCTATATCCTCACAGTTTATGGAAAATTAGTACACTAGTAACCACCCTCACACATTCACATAAACACAACTTTGACTGTACTATCATTCAAGCTGAAAGTAAACATATACTGTAAATGCAAATATAAGTTTGAAGTGTTTATGTTTCCTCCGATTGATAGGCTTAATTGCAAACCACTGAGGTTTTGAATTGAAATAATTGCGAATAATAAAATGACCTTGGGCTATTCAAGCAAGCTAAGAATAGACGTGGTAGTTCCCACGATTACTGTTATCAGGTGGTTCATCATTGATCATTCTTCTTTTGACGGATGTGATTTTGTGAACATGCCCCCTCGTGGAAGCTCATTGGTTCCCGCCGTAAATCAAGTGCATGAGTTGTTTTACCATGTTTTGCAAAATCGCACACGTTGAAAGAAGATCGAATTTGATCATGATGAACGTTCCTGCGACCATTCTGTATTTTCGACTGTAAATGCCGTGCATTATAATTATTCCAACATTTTGCAAAAGAGAAATCGAAATTAAAAATCGCCAATGTAAACTAGCCTGGCTTTAATTTAGGAAATTGCAAAATGCTTGTACGTCAACAAAAAAATCAAGATGCCACTTATTTCAGCACGTTTAATCCACACTTAAGTTTTTGTTGTCAGTATGGGTTTAAACTTGAGCTTTTGTTTCAGCTTATTTAGGTTGAAGATTAAGATTCAACGAAAAATTCGGTCATGTCTAGAATTGGTTTTCGTTGACATTTTTATATACCCTACGATGTTGATGTAATGTTAGAAAGGCGGCCACTTCCAATATATGAGTTATTTCGAAGTATTCCAATGTTCACTTTTCAATTGAAAAATTCTACTGTAAAAGTTGTTCTACCTTTGTTACATACTGTGTTTCATATGTGTTATTTCAACCTGAAACTACAGTCAACCTCGAAAATTGTATTTTCAACAAACTTTATATCAAAATCACACGTCATGTTTAATTTACCAAAACATGATGTTTGTCCTCTGTCTATAAAACATCTGTAACAAACACCAGCATTATGAACCGGGCACTTGCCGACAACGCTGAATGCATGAAAGATCAATATTGCATTGTTGTCTACTCCGCTTTCCTGCACGAACATTGTTTGTGCTTACTGTAGTGTTTATAGCATATTTGATAGTACAGTGGAATCTGATTCTTTCCCAGTCGCTAAGGTGCACAAAGGCTTTTTATGGTGAATATTCACGTTTTTAGGTGAAGTTTGAAACCTTATCAAGCTAGCGTCATTATTGCCTGGAACCCCGCTTCTTTCTGAGATGAAATCCCGTTAATTTAAACGACCACCGTTAGGCCAAAAGTTTGGTCGTATTATAACGAGGTTATCGTATAAATCATTTTTCGATATTAGAAAAAGGCTTAGCTCTAGCTTGTTTTGGGAAAAACAAAGCGACGGTGTTAACGGAAAGGCTGTCTTAAACCTAGCCTCCTTATGGTCGTAAATGGTGAAAAACGGAGAGTCACGATATCATTCAAGCGTCAAAATAATTTATCTTTATATTAAATCTCATAGAAAACACGCATATAATCTACTTATGATTGCTTTGCTAATAATTAGGGTGAAAATGTACTATTCCGGCTGTTGAGAAAGATCGTAACTTCACCTTTGCGACAGTAATGATTAGTTGGAAACTATGCTTCATCTAGGCTGTGTATGCCTGTGGGTTTCTTTATATATACTTTCTTAATATATACAAGCCGCGACTGCATCATGTTCGTAGGTATTGGCGTGAATAATATAGTTAACAGTCAAATGCAACGTTTTATCTTTTATGCCTTACCCATTTAGTTAATAAGTTAATTGAATATGGTACATATTTTCTACGATTTATTAATGTTCATGTTTGGTCTCTTGCAGGAAAAAAAGGACCAAGAGGTATGTAAATTTAGTTTCATCATTTAGCTGTGTTTTATAATTTAATTTACGGACTTCTATACTGAGCGACGTGATCCACTAGAAAAAGAATGAGACATGCATGGTGGGTGAGCTAATCCTTTCTTGCAACTGAGTGACGGAGTTGCAAAGAACGCCAATCAACGTGGCTGTGTCGAGGCACATATCAATCTCGCTTCACGCTGCCGCCTACGACACAGTTCAGAGTACGGATCACAGTTGTATCTGATAGGTGTTAGGCCTGTTTTCCACTACAGGTATTTGTTCGCGCGAAAAACAATTTTGGCAACGTGATTGGCTGGCTTGCGGCATTTTCGCGGCAAATTATTTTGCCAACGAATCACGTTGCTGGGTTTATTTTCGCTCGAAAAACTTGGCGTAGTAGAAAATGAGCTTTAAGAGTTGCTGTTATGGAGGGAGGAAAATTGGTGTACCCGGACCAATCAGCTCTGCGATGCTGTGCATAATTAATGTGAAGGACTATCCAACTCTCAGGCAGTCGTGTCGATTGTTATCAACTTAGCTCTACACGGCTTTACTACTTGTCATTAATTCCGAATATATATATATCCGGAACTGGAGACACAAAGTGCGAAAAACTTCCTTTCCGCCTCTTCCTGTTGATAATTTTAGTCGGTGGACACCACCAAATTTATTCTACAATTACATTTGTCTTCCACCAACGTCGCTTACGCGATTCAGTATGCTATTTTCAATCGAATCGTTTATTTACGTTTGATGTAAATTACAATGCCACTTCCTTTCACATTTCCAATGTTTGTTCGAAAGTCGAATTCATAAATGACCGAGCTCATTATTTTTGAACGCCATTAGCACCCGTGTGACATTATTTACATATCCAACGCTGGTATTCAAATATTTGTTTTTGCCAGGAAAGGATCATTTTTGTTTTATATGTATTTCCACATAATCATTTCTCTTCCTGCTTTTATTTTCAAAGCGTCGTTAGTCTATGGGTTTCTCGGGAAAGCAATAACTTCCTCGTTTTCTGTTTAATAGCTATATGCCCAGTTCCTGAAGTCATTGTTTTACAGAAGTATTCCGCTTTCTTACGGCTGGTTTTTTATCATCGTAATTGTCGTAAACATAGAGTCACGATCCTTCTAAACTGATGAATTGGAGCATTTTCCATTTAATTATAAGAAAAGCAATGATTAGTTGATAATATGTAAGTTATCTATGAGATTTAGTGTTAAGAAGATAGACTATTTTAGCATTTGAGAGGGATCGTGACTTTTCGTTTACGACGATATGAAAACCAGCCCTTAGTAACGTTTATAATCCTTTGTTCAAGTCATTCAACATGGTGCGTCATGTAAGAACCACCTGTACACAGGGTTTCAACTGTGGACCTTTGACTTAGTGTTCTGTTCATATCTCTGCGTACAGTTGCGTTAGACCAAGGACCGGTTTTGTAAAACTGTTATCTCCGTTTTATATGCGATTTTTGAAATTAAAAGTAGTCAAACCTCGAATACGCGATTCTAGTTGGTTGATGTTCGTAATTAACTGTACTCAACTTTAACTATGTTTTTTTACAAAGATTCTTTGCGTTTAACTGCTACGATATACTTTACTACGAATATAGACGACATTTCGCTGATGTCTTTAGATTGCATAATACTTCAAGTATTTGAATATTGTTTGACGAGCGCATAATTTGAATGAAAGTCTTTATAGTAATAAAAGTGACTTGTCTTAAACATGTAATATTTCGCATAAAAATAGAACAAAGATATTGGCGAAGCTTTGTCAGACCATTCCATGGTACGTAATAGTTCCACCATGTTAAACTAAAGCGCACAGCGGAAGATTCCGTGAGTCGCACCCTGTTATCATGCTCATGGGGGACAGAAACGGACCTCCACTTACCGCCCACGTTGCACTTTTATTCCGCGGACGCGTAGAGTCTTCGTTAATGCGCAAACTATGGACTGCATTCCATGCAGTTCTGCGTTTGGACACGTTCGTACACGTACGCAAAAGTTAAAATCCTTCAAACTTTTGTAGATTTTAAAAATGCACCAACAAATAAACACGACAGTATTTAAAATTGTAAATTGTAAACGGTTCTTCATAACGGTTCTTTATAAGAAAGCTATTACTGCAATGTAAACTTTAAATGCGTGTACATGCGTTTCAAAAACGCGTAAGTGGAAAGCAGCCTTATATGCGTTTTAGAATATGGTAAAATATAGGGTGATGATGCGCGTTACAGCACATTTTTACCATGAAGAAATTAGTAGGCACCTACACATGATCGTTTCCAGATTAATTGCTGCAAATAAATTTGGACTAAGCTGTTAAGAAGCGTCGATTGACTAATTTGTTTTTGTGTGTAGATTACAGCCATGCATGCGTGTAGAGTAATCCTTCACCGACGTACTTAACGGTGAACCACTATAATTGCAGACTTGTACTGTGAATCATTTTATTTTGCCGCAAAGATAAATCCTATTGATCTGATACTGCGGAGAACAATGGAAATTCATTTTTCCGTTTCTCGCGGGATTGAACTTGCATCCTCAAGTTATTGGATCCCTGCTCTACTCAATAAACTATCTAATCAACAGGGATTAGTGCCGGTGTGTTCTATCCCTTTTATTTGCACGGCATATTTTCACGAGGTCTTAAGTTTTGCCCCTGTCATGGAGTGCTAGCATTGTTCTGTACTATTATTACAGCATAACAGACTCTGCTGATTACAGAATCATTCTCAGAAATTTGATACACACAAATCATGTTAATCTGACTTTTTGTCCATCTTGTCAGTTGTACCCGTTATTTTGCTTCAGTACAGCATACACCGGTCGAATAATTGTGAAGTTCATGAATGATTTTTCGAGAAGAAATGACTTACTACATGTTTAATCACTAGTGTGCTGTAAATTATGATACAGAATTTTAAACCAGCTGGTATACATATACGTTTTTCTTCTATTTATTTGCATAATTGCTTTCGATATTTTTTTGAACATAAATTCAGATTATTTCGAGACTTCACTCAGCGTTTGCAGCCTTCTCAGGTGGTGTAAATAGTGTTTTGTGTAATAATGAATGTCTTGAGCTCATGAAGCATTCAATTGCTGAAGTTTCCATGCAAAAATATGACTGTTTAGCTTTGTTTCATGTTTTGTTGTTCATGTTTTTGTACACGTTTTATGTTTTTGTTGGATTTAAATGCTATTAATGAGTAGACGTTGATTGGCTGCTGTCTATACTTGTTGCTTTCGTTGCCCTGATATTAACTATGCAAACAAAAAACGCATGAAGCTGTTTAGGGTTTTGTTTTATGTCTTTTTTTAACTTGTCTTGTTTTTTTTTCAACCCGTAGGCCTTGATTGACTGATTGCAGATTGAAATTGTTTTCCATTATTGGTGCATGTACGTCAATGTTGCTTTTCAGAAAGCGTACATCTCACGTCATTTCCATAAATCCATGCCTATAGGTCATTCGTGCCTCAGCTTTTAATCTGCACACGTATAGCGTGATGATGTAGCTAATGAACTGGTTTTCGTTATTTTTATGCGTGGATGAAATTTGCTTCTGAAGTACAATTGACTTGTTCGTATAGACTCTTATCATTTTTCATGCGTCCATGAATGTTGATGTAAAGCCGGTTTTCTACTAGGGAAGTTTGCGGCGAGAACTTTGTCTTTTAAGCTCTCAACGGGAACTAATTGGATTTTCGATCCATTCTTTTCAGTTTTCACTATAAAAAATTCGCTCCGCACGAAAATACTCGCTGGTGCAAGACCACCTTGGCAGCTTTTGTTGTTTGCTTTTCTTGTGCGTCGTTTTGTCTTTTAAATCTTGTTAAGCCGTAGGCGTTGCGTTATTAGTCTATGAAACAATTCATTCTGGTCATGTCTCATTTCTTCTGGGGCCATAATGACAGCTTTTTTAGTTTTGTTGTTGTGTCTTTTTTCCAGTCTTTGTCTTTATTCGAATGCGTAGCAAATCCGTAGGCGTTGATTTAATTACAGTAATCGGTTTGCGACGTTTTTGTGCAATTGTAACAGCTATCTTTCTCCTTGTTTATGTCCTTTATGCCTTTAGATCTCTTTACGCTTTTTAAAGTCATAGGTGTTGATTGACTACCTGAGACACAGCAACGACACAGAATGAAGATACATAGAGAAGGTTCACTTTCGTCGGAAGCTTTGAACTTTTTGTCCTCGTGCCTGTCGCGTTACGCATGTCAGCCGCCGTTTTTCTAGCAAGTCAGTGATATTTTGTGGCCATAAACACGCCGATTGGCTTGCTGCTCCGGCTACTGGCCAGTAAACTGCATATTTTTGCATAAAAAAACGAGGACACGTGGTATCGCTGAGTGGACCTTCTGCTACTGATCTCTATTCTGTAGTAACGTGGAAAAGTGAACGTAATATTATGTTCATTCATTCAAACTAACACTGTTTGAGATTTCCACCCCATTGGCCCTTTCCAGAATCTCTCTTTGAAATGCAAAATAAATATAATGATATTAGTATATGGTGACAAGCAGGGAGGTACTTCTAAATACACCGTGGCATATTGCCCCTATCATACTTACTGCATGTTGAGGATAAACGTATCACATGATCAATTCCCGCCATTCAAAATATCAAAGTTTGGTTGGGAAGCAAGTTTAGGAGTGAACTTAGTTTTGCAATGAATAAGCCTGCCGTGAATGAAAATGTGTTTTGTGACTTGAAGCTATTCTAATGTGTCCTACTTGGGAAAAACACATAAAAACAAAGCTTGAAGAGATTGCCGTCAAATTTGGTTTACGTAGCATTTTCGTATACCGCAGTCTAATAAACAGAGCATTAGCTCAGTGGTGTAAAGATATCATCTCGAAAGAATTTTACTTATTCGCAGGGCTCATTCGTAAAAAGTTGTACCCACTACTCCCAGATAAAAATCGCATCTACGCCGCAATGTTATACTGTTCTTTGTGTGAAGCTGCATTTAGACGCGACCGGTTCTGCGCAGTAAACGTAGCCTAAAACTATTGTCAAATAGTGTTTTTACACTGTTCATTTCTGTATCTTTATAGGGTTTAAAGGTTTACCGGGTTCAATAGGTCCTAAAGGTAAGATAATGTAAAACGTTCAATTATATGAAATCGGTTTAGCATATGATGTTTATCACGCTGATAAATGTGAGAGAGAGTCGCTAGTATAAATGAATATATATCTACGATTTGACCGTGATTGTTTTACCCTTCTACCGACATATTGCTTTCGTTCGTCATACTGAAAAACCGTATGTGGATTTCTTTGTTTATTTGGTAAGGGTGGGAAGGGTCTGTGTAACAAAATTCGACTAATTGGCGTTTGCGTGGTAATTGTCCGTACATACAGTTGTCTCACGAAAATAAAGAGTTGATTGCTGTAGATCTAGACTATATGTTTTTCTCCGTTGACGAGATTTCCGTCTGTTTTAATGTGTAGAAATGTGAAAGATGTTGTATCCTTGTAGTCGAGGCGCCTTCACTTTTTTTGTAAACGTACTGATATTTCAAGTACTTATCATCATAAAAAATTTGATGTCACTTTTCTCTGCTATTCTGCTTCGAAAATAAGTTAAATTCATCCAAAGACACAGTTTGAGTTTGATAGATAAATGGTTTACATATATAGTAACCTGGCAGCATGAAACTATTAGCGTGGCTGCTTGCAATTTTCTTTCAATGTATACAGTATACCACGCAAAATTATTTATATTTACAATTGTTTTCTCCTTGTCTGTTTTTCTTAGCCCATGCACCATGTCAACTTCATTTGTTGGAGGAAACTGGAGTACCAGGAGAAAACCTACGACTTTCGGCAGAGTAATTCACGGATTCATTTCGTTTGACAAAGTTAAGTCTGCGCTGAGAATCAAACCCACAACTTCGTTGGTGAAAAGTGCTTGTCCTAGTGACTGCACCCCGAAGCCCCCGGGTTTGCAAGAACATGAAATATGTAGGTAAACTGCTTGATGATGATGATCGACTTTCGTTCAATGTGGTGAACAAATAGCAGTAAGGATTGCTACTGACAAACATGTAAACGCAACGTGGCGTTTTTTTTGTCTAAAAGTGCTTGTAAAAAGCGCGTTTAAAACATTCAGTATAGGAGCCTGATTTCCAGGAGCAACCTCCACCCTTTGCGATCGTGACTACAAAAGTGCAGCTACTTTTTGTGTCACGCTTGTATTTGTGAGTTACTAAATGAATTTTGTTTGTTGTTGTATATTTTGTAACTCATACTAACATTGCTTATGACCTGTAAAACCAGGTTCACGTCATGTTTTCGTAATTTCGTTACTTGTGTTGTGCTACTTTATAAAACGGAAGTCGTACAAAGTGCGAAGTCGGAAAAATGGCGTGCTCAGTAAAATTACTGAATATTCATAGCTATACATGGTTGGGTTTTGTATGGTGTGATTAGTTGATTGCTTGCCTAATTAATTAATTACGCCACCTATAGAGGACAAACTAGAATTTTTTTACAAAAATGTTGAATCAATTTTTGCGATTGAGTGTTGCCGAACGCTTAGAAAAAATAATGAACAACTCATTAGTTGTACACGAAAAAAAACATCGTTTATTCTGTGCATGTGGGAGACCGTACCAATGACCACCAAGCACTGCTAGTCACTGGCTCTCTATATTCCAACAAAACTTACTGCAGTCTGTTGGGAACAGTGCTGCACTTTATATTTAAATACGTATGATTGTTCAAAGACAGACTGCTGTAAAAAGTACACGCGAATTCATTTCTTTGTTAGGGAGAAAATATGCGTGACGAGCGAATTGATCAATCAGTTTTAAGTGTGGCGAACTATTTAACAACAGGCAATAGAGTGAAAAACAAAACTTTAAATAACCTTGTAGGCAAAAGGCAACCTATCAAGTGCTTTCGGCGTTTTTGCGTGCTAAGTATAATGCAGGCGGTATACTTTGTAATTTCATATGATGTTTCCCTTGTTTGGCTCCAGCCAAGTTTTGTTTTGACATCAAAGATATTTAGCCTATTCATCCCCTTACCGGATGAATAGTCTGCACGTTTCCAAATGATTAAAAGTTACGATTTTTAACATTTCTGATGAAGACTATCAATCATATAGTCAAAACATGGAACCAAACACTGAATAATACGTAAAGCATTTTCTGCGTGTCCATTCATTGCTTTGTAGTTTGTACATTTCTTCTTCAAGTAATTGACAATGCCACTCGGGAAGATTTTATAAAGTGAAATAGTGCCAGGCGTTTTCTCAAGAAGAATGTGGGCTAAAAGTAGTGAAAATCAAAAATTGTGGGGATTCTGAAACCCAAAATAGTGTCAGATGCGCCATGTTTTCCAACGATTTCCAGCTTGAAAACTGTATTGTGTTTTCTTTTGAACCACGTGATTCTGTTTTCCAACCTTCACGAACCTTCGGCAGGAAAAAACAAAAGATAAAAGTCTTGTAGATATTCAAATATCAAAGAATTATACGTAGCCCAATGCGATAGCCACACTTTTGGTCTATATACCTAGTATATATATGCATATGATAGTATATCTTAACCTTTTATACGTGTGTTTCTAAATTCGGGTATCCTTTCATGTTTTACTTTAGGTGACAGTGGCAAACCAGGTACGTTAAATGCTTATGGACTTGAGCTTGTTGCCTCTCTACAGTGGCGTAGGAAGCGGGAAGGGCCATGTGGGCACAGGCACCCCCAATGATAAAACTTGGGTGGACTGAGCCTATCCCCAATAATTTACCACAAATACATTTTTGATGCACCTGATTAAGACCTTGACTGCCCTAGTCATGCATAATAGTTTAACTAAAATAGTATAGCCCTGAACATGACCAAACCGAGCTGTATGTAATGCACAAGTGCTTGAAAAAGGTCATTTCCGGCGACCTAAAGCTGTAAAATTCTCAAAATTTTCTCGCTCGGCGCCAACCATGTTGGCGCCCCGTTAGAGTTGCCCCCCCGTCATTCCTACCAAGCTTCCTACGCCCCTGTTCTAGTTTTTTCATATCCAAGCAGTAGACCCAATGTTTCGGCACTCTTGTCTACCCTTACTATGGATGATAGACGATAAACTGAAGTGCTGCAATGTTGCATCTTCATTTAGAATTTCTTGGTGACTGACTTTTCATTTCTCCCAATAAGAGTAGCGAGATTGTGTAAATACTTTGAACTCATTCCAAACACATGCTTAGGCCCACCTGGAAAGATGGGACCACGTGGTTTCCAAGGCCCCCAGGGTTCTCCTGGGATGCAGGGTGCAAAGGGCGATCCTGGAAAGTGTGAAGCCTGCAATATGTCTTCATTGATGGTAAGAACTTGACTATGCTGCTTGATTTCGCGGAAAGCTGGACCATTTTTTGCTTGCTATAGTAAAGTTAGTGTAAGAGCATTACAATTGTGCTCGAAATATTTATGTTCTACCGCTTTTCAATGTTCAATAACGTTGAAATCATGAAATGCTGCTGCCATTCATTTGCGCAATGTGCATTATGCAATTAGCCCCTGCAAAAATTAGTGATCCACTCGAAGCGAATGTTTAAAAAGTAAAAAAATTAGAAACTAAAGCGTTCTA
>JAODVQ020076413.1:0-17876 GCA_025400075.2 Phenganax stokvisi
GCGTCAATACCGAGCTAGTGCCAGACTCATCCGCCATGTTTTTGGACCCCACTTTAGATTAGACGAAAAGCCTGAGCAGTTCCTCCAGATATATAATAGAGCTCAGTGGCTCCCATCCGTGCTACTTTTTGAAACATTTTTTAGTTAAAGTTTACTTCACTCGGGGGGACAAAGACAAAGGATGTGCTAAATATAAGCTAGTTAATACTCCGAAACAAAAAACGATCGCTTTTGAACACTTGCATGCAAAATGCAATCGGTTACTGTTAGCCTACAGCGCAGTTACATCTGACCTTTCTGAACCAATGGTGGTTTAATAGACTAGATAATTGGTCTGAATTTCCTACAGGAAATCAGACTAGTGTACGCCAGTTGTTTATTCTGACGCATTACCTTAAAGTAGAGCTACCCAACTGATGCCTCGGCTAACCGTGTCAAATATGTCTAGTCTAGACTAACATGCAATCATACAAACTGACAAAATACAGACATCTATTGGCTGCTTTGCAGCATTGGAGTCCTATTTAATAAAGTATACAGTACCAAAATATTGTATTTGGGCTTTTTTCACCAACTTTAGAAAAAGTTGGAGAGAAGAATTGGACTAAATAATGTTTTCTAATATCTAAAAACACGGCTTCCAAAACTCGTAAAAGCTGCCACCACTTCACTCAAATTTCTGTTTGCTATCGACCACTTCTTTCAAATTCATTCACATATGTTTTTTTCTTGCCATCAGCATATGTCCACCCACTCATTGTCTTCTTATACAAGCATTCAAGTGTGATGCAAAGCAGTAAAACCAATTATCCATATCACCTAAAATATCATAAAAATACTGCAATTATCTTTGCGAGAAAATACAACAGTTTGTATGCTTAATGGAGAGCATACCAGAAATAATGAGAATGAAGTAAAAAAGCCTTCTTTTGTCAATTCCATAGGACCACCATATTCTTCATCATCAATTTTTTGAAAATTAGTAAAGTATATAAAAAGAACTCCTGCATTTATAAGAGCAAACCTAATCACAAAAGACAAGTAATATGTTAAAACTTTAGTCCCCTCTTGGTATAAAAGCATTTGGAGTGTTTTATCCATTCATTAAAAACTTCATTATACATAAGCACATTTCGACTGCCAGTACATCGAAGAAATTCAAAAATTATAAATCAAATACTTACAACACTAAACCGACAACCCCTTTAAGAGGGACAATTGCCCAAATTATTCCTAAGACTATAGCCAACACTTGTCTCAGCCAGTATATCACGTCAAGAAATTCATCCTGTAAAATTCATCATATTAGTTCTCACTATTACGAGATTATAATCACATGGTAGAACATTCTAAATGCATACTTTATCATCCCAATCCGAACCAGCAGAAAACGCCTTACTCCATACTGAAATATCATTATCAACTTCTACTCCCTTCTTCCGTTTTTGAGTGTTCATTTTGAACGACATTAACTTACTACGTTTCTAAAATTGATGAGAACTTAGCCAAACAACTTTTTCACTCCCGTTCAGCCGCCATATTGAGCATAATTAAATTTTGAATAGAACAACTGGATAACACATGGATAACCATTGAATAACGCTCCACATATCCCTTACAGTCCTCCAAGTTTCCTGATTTGTACAAAATTATATGCCCTATATTATCAAGCAAAGCAACTCACATGATGATGGAACGTAACGAAAACGAAATCCCGTTTTCGAAAGGTGGAAGAGCCTTGGCCCCATGATTCAAAGCGGGTTAATCTTTTCCAAATCTCTCTTTTCATGTTTAGGATTGAGGGTCTGGGTATGTAGTTCAGAATCCCTTTATAATTTTGCAATCTCCCACTTTTCTCTTTCGCTTCTAGTTTGAACAGAATGCGTAGATCGAAAACCGTCTCATGAAAAGTTCATTTCGCAATTTCTCGAGAAAATTTAGCCTTATGATTAAAGTTTATAATACTCTCTTTCTATCACTGCTTCAAATCAGGCTCCCTTGATTTTCTATCGAACTCCAGTAAATACAAACATTCAAGAACTGCAGCAACTGCTTAAAAGAATTGATCTACTGAGTAAAAATGCTTGCTATGATTTTAGGGAGTATTAAAATAATCCAGCACCATGGCTCCAAAACATAACAACATGATCCACAACAATCATTTCCACAAAGATTGGCAGAGATATGTCAAAACATGGTTCAACCAGCCTGGCAGAAAAAAGAGACGTCGCCAAGAGAGAATCAAAAAGGCTCTGAGAGTAGCTCCAAGACCAGTTGCTGGGGCCATTAGGCCTGTTGTTCGATGCCCTACTTTTCGATACAACACCAAAATTAGGGCCGGTCGAGGGTTTACTCTTGAGGAATTAAAGGTAGCCTACTGTCCGACTACTCAGAGTGATGCAATACAACCAACCTCTTGTATCTTCATGGGTTAACAAAACTGTTTGAAACGTTTTGAACTGATCCATTAGGATGCAGAGCTTTCTCAACTTTAAAAAACATATCCAAAATGAACCTCTTCATTGAAGCTTGCATGTTCCATAGTTTTATCCCAGACACTTGATATAGACAGAATTCTGTGTTGCAGAATGCTGGAATCTCTCGTAAAGTTGCACCCACCATTGGCATCGCTGTCGATCATCGTCGTAAGAACAGATCCCAAGAGTCGTTGCAAGCAAATGTGCAGAGACTTAAAGAATACAAGAGCAAACTTATAATCTTCCCCAGGAAGGCTGGCAAGCCAAAACAAGGAGACAGTGAGGTTAGAAAGTGAATCAGAATTTATTGGTTTGACAGTAACAAAACTCTATCTTCCAAGGTCTCTTGCTAACCCATCAAATTTCTGAAAAGATGAACTCTCCCGAAGTTGAAGCAAAACTATTTTTGTTTTAGGCTTCGGAACTGGAGTTGGTGAAACAATTGCAAGGAGATGTGCTGCCCATCCAGCGAATGATGACAATGCCGATCAAGGCACGACAGATCACTGATGAGGAACGAGCCATAAGCGTATACAAAAGCATGCGTATGGCGCGTGCTAACAAACGACTATTGGGAATCAGAGAGAAGAGAGCCAAGGAAAAAGCTGAAGAAGCTGCATTGAAGAAGAAGTAAAAATTTATTTTGAAAATCTAATAAATCTTTGGAAGTGAAGTTTGTGTTGTATAATGCCTATTATACTAGTGACCTAAAAAGCCCCCTAACTTAACAAGACAGGATTACACTCCACAATAAGTTGCTACAATTTTTTTCTCCTTTTCTTTTGTTTACAAGTGATATCATAAAACCAGGGAAAACTTATATTAATAAACTTTGCTTCAGTATATTTTTTCATATGAATTGTGTGCATAACTTGGCATGGGTATTGTCATTTTAACTTGCACTTGTAAAACACACAATGAAAAATGAGATTAAAGTTTAAAAGTGTTTGAAATGAACTAATTTAAACAGGCTCATCATCAATGGCTTTTTAAAACTGGTGTACTGAAACAGTTACAGAACCAAAATAAGTCTTCAAACACAAAAACTAAATGGAAAATAGTACAACTTATTTGAGATCTTCATCAGCCAATGAGAAGTCCTCTTAGATCTGCATAAATCAATCACAAGTGTTCATGGATTTTGATGAACAAAACCTCAGTCTTCTTTTAGCCTGCTTGGTTTCTTCACATCAATAATGTCAGCTTTCTCATCCATATTTACTTCCTGTTGTTCGTTAATATTGCCGTCTTCCTCATGTTCATCTGACATGGGCTCCAGGCAGCACAGCATCACAATTAGGAAGCCGATAACAAAAAGAGGAAGACCAAATACTAAGCATGCCATGAATGGACTGGATTTCCAGATTTGCTGCAAAATATATCAAAATAATAAATTGATTAAGTGATCAGGTTGTCATATAGATCTATTGCAACACAGAGTAATCAACATTTTCTACTTTACCTTAGCAGAACTCTTGACATCCCACCACAACTAAAAAGAAATTATTCTCTATTCTCAGTAACAATAACAGACCCTACAGCTCAGAGAGCCTCCACTTTGTTCCCAGGGTTTCAGCTCTAAGTACTCTGGCTCCAGAACCCTTAGCAAAAGCCCTGGAAACAATGATGAAAGAAACCAAGTTTCTGTAAATAAAACACAGCTTTAGTCTTGAAATGTTAAAAATACCAGTTCACCATCACTATTTTCACAATGTTAAAGAGATTGAAGACTTTTTCAGTGTTCCTTTACAGCAACACAATAATGCTTTTTTACAAACTACTGTATTCTACCATAGACATTAGTATGTTTTCACTACTCACCCGGTACACCCGCTGCGAAGCAGTCTTGCCACCGTGTGCCTAAAAGAAAATGACTTGTGATGGGACGCACACTGCACATGTAAACTTTTCTCTTCTGAACTTACCAGAGCTTTGCCATTTAAAATATCCTGCAGAAATGTTTCAAGTTGTTCTTGATCAAAATCCTCAGACAGTTCAGATGATGGTATCATGTAGTAAACACGTAATTCAGGATTAAGAACCAGAATTAATGGAACTTCAATGTTACTAAAGAATAGGATTATCAAAATTACCTGATAGGAACAATATGCTGAAAAATAAGCAGGTCCAATGAAGCCAACAACTATGTAGTACATTACCTCATAATTATAGATTCAATAGCATCCGTGTCAAATAGGCCTGCAAATTGAAAGTGTCTAAATTGAAAAAATAATAGAACTATCAGTACGTAGTGTGGATAAACATGTGTGCTTCTAAGAAAGCTGCTTGGATAACCTCTATAACGAAGCAGACCTGTTATACATGAAAAATACGTACCTTCCATAAGTGGAGTACATCTCGTATGCCATTTTTTTGGTAACTTCACCCAACCTAGCGAAACATGCATAACAATTCTAGTTGGACTTGCACAAGATGGACATGCTGGTGAAATCTAATGACAAGTACATAAATACCTTTTATTGATTTGATGACGATCTTGGTGTTTTGAGAAAATTAAAAATACGATCATTTTTTCTGAAAAAAAAAGACAAAGCAAAACTTCAAGTTTCAATGATCAGTACTGTGCCATGCAGCTATTATGTAAAATTATATGTGGGATAATACAATACCTGTTTCTGCTAACTCATTAATGTTTGACTCAGTGATCAATAGAAAAGGAAGAAACTTCTCTCCATCAACCCATGAAGATAAACTGGTTTTGTTGACAGGCTCACTCTTATCTGAAAATGTGAAAAAACATAGAGTAAGATACCTGGAAGCATATTTATGCTTTGCATGTGATCTAGTTTTAACATAAATATCAAAACAATGTCAATTTTATTCATTGTAGCTATACCTTCAAAGATATATTGGTGAGCATCCTTAAATACAACTAAGTTAGGAACTCCATCCAATTTTATGGTCTATATGCAAAAAATATATTTCAGTAATTGACAAATTCAGCTAATGTTGTTTACTTTGTTGATACCCAATTCACAACAATACATAACTCATATGCCTAGCCACTATTGTTTTAGTTTACAGATGAGCAGAATAAGACAAAAATAACTAAGCATTAGAGTCACGTAAAAGAGTTATTCACTCATGTGAATAAATCAAAAGCATGGTAACCTTTGTCATATCCATTGCTTCTGTGATCTAGAACAATTGTAACTAGGCATGTGGCTTATGTAAAGTTGTGAATCAGGTATAAACAAGTGTTAGCCGAATTTGTCCATTAATGGTGTGACTGGTAACGTTGTAGCCTGGACAGCAGACTGCTGTCGGGGGAGGATATTTCTTGTTTTGAAAATATTTTTCCCTTAAGTTTAAACAAAGAAACAATACTATTATCAATACCTTTGGTAGCAATGTGCTGTTTATCTTATAAAACATAACTTGAGAAATCTTTTGTTCAGCAATATCTTGAACTACTTTCTATAACAAAGACATTTTAAACAGATGAAAACCAGGTCTTTGTCTTGTAACAAGTTTAAAAATATTTATTCATTCCTCTAGCATATATCAAGGTCTAACAAGCAGCTCTACTTTTTAGTCTATTTGAGTGCTTGTTTACAACCAAGAGCTAAAATTAGTGAAAGATTGAATGTCTATCTTTTATTGTCACTATATAATTAGAGTACCTCAAATTTTTCGGACTGTTCACTTTCATCTTTTACAAAAAGAAAGAAAACCTCAGGCTTAGCTTTTCTCTTCTCAAACTCTTCAACTGTTTTAAATTCTGTCAATATAGGTCTGAAAAGAATGTTTAAAAAATTTAAACCACAGAATACCAGATACATACAATAAGCTATGATTAAATATATGTTGACCTTGAAGCCTTCAAAGCATATTCAACAAGAGACTTGCTTGTCATTGATCCAGTGTATTGCGAAGAAAAATTACCCCGAAAGCTGTTGCAAGAGTGGAAAGATGAAAGAAAACGGTCAGGAGAAATGAGTAAGTGTCCAACTCAAGAGATGAATGGAAATCATTTCACATATCATACTCACAATTTTATTGTGGGAAAACCACGAATTCTGTTATCATCACTTGTCTCTGAAAATGGAAAGTTGGAATTTTAATACTTTTCCGAGTGTTATTGAACGTAGTCAATAAGTCATGCACGCATGCAAGCTTACGTCGATGTTTAGTGCAATCTATTTTTGCAGTCACAATTGTTGATGTTTGTCTCGCTAATTCAGCACCAACTTCTTGCCAAACTGGTTCCAGCTTTTGGCAGTGACCACACCATGGTGCATAAAACTAACAAAAATTAAAAGGAATTTGAATTTTGGGAGGATTAAAGGAAACTTCCTATCTGCATCTTAAATTTGATATCACAAATGATGTCATATCTAGATTACAATATTTATACTGTATTTACCTCTACAAACCAATGCCGACCATCCTTTTTCAACTCCTTGAAACTAAATGACACAAAAAAAAGAGTCAACGTCTGCACACAAATGTAATTTGGCTCAAAAAATTTGACCTGTCTCTCAGAGAAATTCGTAGTGAATTACCTATATAAATAATAATCTATATAAAAATTCTATTTTGGCTCAGTTAAGTATGCTTACTTGTCTCCCAACTCGACAACATGACTCCTAACTCGGACAACTAAAGGCAAAATACATGAGGATATTATTTGCTACTAAATTAGATTTTTCTCACATTCAAAGACGAAATACTGACCAAACAGAAGAGCAAAGAAAACTCCAAGAAATTCAAACCAATCCGCCATATTTCACCTGTTTCTCGTAGGATACCAGTAGGATACTAGTTGCCATTAGTGGTAATATTGTCCACACCTCACCCTCTTTATTCCTTAGCTTCGCCTTTCATCACTGGACGCCAGCATATTATGACCGCTAGTAAAGATTCGCGCAATGATCTTCGGGAATGCGGCAAATGCTGGTAACATTAAATCGCGCGTTGGCAAGCGACTGGGAACGAGTCTGACTCATTGCCAGACTCATAGTGGAATAACTCCTCCACCATGACAAAGCCATGGATCACGGATTAGTACGTACGCTTTCAACGTATTGACCACAGCAAGTGATCTAAGGAGAGGAACTACGTGAATGTTTGAAACTGTTGTGAGAAAATTTAACATATAATTGCCAATGTAGTAAAATGCCATGCAGTGCAGAATGACCCCGATTTGTTCAGCTCCATCCGGAAACAATTAAAAAGCACTAATTGAGCCACTTATTTCTCGATTGTTGAACGCTAGTGTTCTTCCTAGAAGCGGAACAAGACTTGTGTTAATGTGCTTCTATTGAAGTTAAAATACTCAAATCTTCTCTAACTGTTAAGAAAATGAAAATCGGAATAGCTCAGTTACCATTTGACATCAAGAAATTTCTCTGCAGGTTACGCTGATTTACGCAGTACCATTCGTCACCTTGTTGTAAAATGATACTTTTTACCTTACACTTTTCACATGACGTGCAGGAAATACTAAACACGCCTCTCCGGAATGAAAGGTCATGATGATATAATGCTAGTTTCACTATGACAAGAACTGAAGTTAAGCATACTTGGCGTTGAAAAGCCGTATTGCCGGGAAATATATTCAAATCACGGATTACAGTTGAGTTATCGCGGTGAACTACTCGTGGTTGTTCTAATTGGTATTCTATCGAAATTGGTTGTTCTACAAAGAAAATGACAAGTTTAAGTAATGGCAGACGTTTAAGCGACAAAGAAAAAGCAAAACTTATATACGGAGAGGTAAGACGAGTAAGAGTTTAAAATATTTTGATTCACTTGTGATGAAAACTAAATTTATTGCGAGATAGATATCGCAAAAATGATCGCATCTACGACAAGACCTAACAGCGTCCCAGCACTGTTGGGACTAGACTGGGTCAAGACCCAACACAATCATAACTCATAAAAACAGTGTAAACCGTAAAACAGTATTTGAATGATTTCTTTAAATAAGTAGAGACTGTTTGCATTGGTAGAAACACGATATGTGCTATATCAGATGGATGCATATGATATCATTCAGTCTGTTCGCATCAATATCACGCATATGTTTATCCCACCGAGCTACAGCCATTAAACATTGACCCAATAACATGTTCGCACCAATGCCTTCATTGTTATGGCAACTTTCATGAGTAATCTTGGACAAAGAAAAAACAGAAACCCTCCTTGAATACTACGCACGATTGTAGAGCTGAGCAGAGATGCTTTAACACCATAAGTTAGGACGATGATTAGGAAATCATATTTGGCATCGTTGCAAAAAGACAGATGGTAGCCATACATCCGAATTTTCGACATATTTAAGACAAATCATTTATCTGCACCAATTCCTTTCATACGTAAAAAATAAAGACGTCGTTCATTAATAATTTCCGTACATTCATTTTCTCACGTTTGTAGTAATGCTTGTTTTACTATTTCTGAAATCAATTAGAGTTCCCAGCTTGTTAATTAATTAGAGACGATTAGAGAGCACAACTGTACACAATGCGGACAGAAGCCTGTAGCTAATCTTTCTTCACCAAACCTGAGTTCAACTTGTTTAATTTTTTTTAGCCCTTTACTTCCATCTATATGTATTTTTGTGTTGTGTCCTTACAAATAGGACGGCATAGACCCAATAAACCGCAAGTTTCCGTCAGCACAGAAGCTAGCCATGTGGCTACTTTCACAACCTAACGTTTAGCACATCAAAAGAAAAGCGACCTTTTGACTACCTGGCAAGAAACCAGGTTATTAAAGTATGCCAGGGAAACAATGTTTTGACAAAGATGTAGTTTGGCAACTAAAAGTAACGAGGAAATAGCTAGCTCTTGAAAGTTTCCTGATATTGTTAGCCTATTTTAATCATCTTCAAAGCACGAGTCAATCAAAGCTTAGCTTTTTAGAAAGAAAAACAAATATTTTTCCGAACTAATAATCATATTCGCGCGAAGAGCTCCCACCAACAGGAAAAGATTAAGATTTGCCTGGCAAAGAATTGATTATCAGCATCAAAATATAAGAAATTCGAGGTTGAAAGAAGCCGCCATTTAATAGGTAATCTTGGGTTTATATTGAGCCGGAAGAAAAGCGTTGAAAATCCATGTGCTTCAGCCGATCTTTCATGAGATATTGACTCAATGATAACGTCTATGAATAACCATGACGAAGGCTGAAAATCAAAGGTGGTTGATCCGACGAAGGACACCTTTTATTAGCTTTTATCGTGCGGTCGAAAGCTGCCACCAGTAACTGTAAGGCCAAACCAAAAAGTAAATACAAACGTACAATTATTATTCCAAAAAATATAGTAGACAAATCTGTACAAGACGGCGTATTGCACTGAGAATTTCACTTCCTAAATCATTGTCTTATTGCAATTAGGTAAAAAAATAGCAATCCTAAATCTGAAAGCTAGTCAGTGTAAATCTTGAAACTGGTCATTCAAGAATGCTCAAGTCCAATGGTATCTTTGAAGACAATAGTCAACGGTTGCATACCACATGATGGTGTGTCCATTGTCTATATACACGAGTGCAGGGATGGTCTCATTAAGAAAACTCTGAACCCTAATTATTTCAAGTAGCCATCTTTGGAAAATAGTTAGCACTTGAAACATTTCCCTTCCTAAAAAGTTATCAAATAAAGAATTGTTTGTTAAACTCTTCTCTTTTGAGCAATAATCATTGGCTATGGTAAAGAAACGTGCGCTTAATGGCAACGTTATACCAGCAAAAATTTTATGAATATGGAATAATAAAGAAAAGTTATGCGGAACTATTTAGGAAGGCTGTTGGCGTTTCCACCCTTTAAATATTCGCACGAACGTTTGTAAAGCATCATAAGCTTACAGGAGCAGTGATAAACTTTTAGCTGGTTATTCCTCGTATACGTGTCGCGTTTCAAACAGAATATACTGATTAGCACTCCGAACTCCGAACGATGAAGGTATAATACGGCCAAACGTTTTGAGAACACATGACGTTATATTACTAATAATTCTTGCCTTAGTGGGGCAGTCAATTGAAATATCTTAGAAATCGTTCATCCACTTGACTGAGTACGTCCCACAGCAACATGGTGTCGACTACTCTCTTCCAGTTTGGTGATCACCAACGTCTTTCTTCTTCAATATAGGAAAATGTGGATCATTTCCTCACCAGTGATCCTCTCAGAGGGACTTTACGTGGAGCAGCTCAAGCCAAGCGACAACATCTCAATAGACAAATTTTCAAAAACCTTCGATTACGAGATGGTGCTGAAAAAATGCTTCAAGCTACAGAAGGACTACAGTAAGAAACTTTAACCATTAGCACTTTACTGTGCCCAACAATTCATAGTTTCATCTTATTTATCTTTCAGCGTTCACAACAAAAAGATTCAAGATACTTTGAGGACTGAAATAACTTTTTATGACTCTCGTTTGGAAGTCTTGTACAATGAACTGGCAAACTTGAAAAGTTCTTTTGATATCTACCAAAGGTTGGTGAATGGCAATTCATCTATTTATGTAGTCAAATCAATCCATATCCTTTCCACGTACTTCTGTTTTCATAAATTTGATCTACAATTAAGCATTTTCTGCAATTTTTAGCGCTACAAGAGCTGGTTTTCCAATGATCGCGATTTCTTTGAAGGACACAGTAGATATTGAATGGAGAGAAGCCATTGAAGTAATATTACAGCTATAATCTACATATGACATCATGATCATTTCTAATCACTAGCAGCAATTGTTCGTATCTTCCAAATACTGTATCGTACCATCTTAACATTTTCATATCTTTTTGCACCAAGGAGTTCATTGATACTCACTATCATGAAAATCCAGAGCACTTTCGAGATGAAATTGAACAATTAATTGAATTACGACAGGTAAGGTTGCACTTTTTTATCCACCCAAGAGTCCCATCAAATATACAAATGCAGTAAAAAAACCTCTGACATTCTAGCATAATAGAACAAGATCTCATAAGCTGAAAACATTTTTGCCACTTTATAGACGATGCAAACTCCAGAAAGAAACGAGAAAGGTGTAAAACTATTATACGAATACTACAATCACCTGACTTTACTGGAAAAACGATTGTTCACGAATCAGTCATTTGCTGGAATACAATTTGTCTGGTACGTTGACCACAAACTCTTTTTCTCCATCGAAACGAGCTGCACAGGCTACCTGATTGGTTAAGGGTTTTCCCATAGTTAAAAATCTGAAGTGCTTATTTATCACTATATTCTACATAGGTTTGACTCTTTAACAACACATCAAACACCCAGCAAGTCTTTGGCCTTTGAAAAGGTGTGTATGAACTTCAATATACTCTTGTAACCGTTTTACAAGATTCAAGTTAAAAGTCGCTCTAGAGCTGGATGTTCGAAAGGTGGGATAGCGCTATCCACTGAATCGTGATTTTTTGTAGCCTTCATAAAATATTATATTGATTGTTATGACATAAAAGCACGACTGATATTGATATATTTAAGTCCGTATTACATGTATTGTTTAAAAAAATCACAATTTGGGATTTTTTGTCTAATATCATGATGGTTGAAAAATTTGCCATCCAATAGATAGCGCGATCCAACTTTCAAACAACTGGCCCCTGATTCATCTCACGATATATTTGTTTCTAAAGCATTCTTCCTTGTTACCTAGGCCAGTGTGCTATTCAATATTGGTGTGCTGTGGACTCAGATAGCTGCCAGAAAGGTATAGAATTCAATGATAGCTTTATACAGCCTACATTAGTATCCTGTCGTAAGTTTTGTATATTTCACTCTCCCAGGAATTCAACACTGAAATAAATTCAGCACAAGAGGCAATTACAGCTCTTCAAAAAGCAGTTGGTACGTTGAATCATCTTATACATTAGTTAGCGCCAGTCTGTCCGTATTTCTTGTTTGTTATTTAAAACAGCATAACATTAAACCATTTCTTCAAATGCGTATTTCCAGGGATTTTTACATATCTCAAAGAAAGCGTAAGAGAGAACTTTAGCAAAGATCTATCACGTGAAGTGCTTGAAGTCCTAGTGGAAATTTTCAAGGTAAAATCTGCTATATTCCATGATGAAAGACAATTTTGACACGTTGAATCTTGCCTGTTAAATGATCTGTGTTAGATTACAATAACAAAGGACATATCCTCTATCTAGGCGCAAGCAAATGAATGCGTACTGAACTGGAATGTCCGAGAGTCAGGAAAAGATGATGTTGACACTTATAACATACTAGCAAGAGAAGCTGCCCAAGTAAGAGAGAATAAAGAACTGAATCAAACGTGGCAAGATCTCAGTTACTGTACTTATCAGTCGTATTAATTTCTTTGCAGTTATCAAAAAGATACGGTGTTTTAAATGAATCAATGTCTGAGACAGCTAGTATCCCACCTTCTTGGTGTACTTTAGCAGAGGTATGGCCACCAATTAAAAACAAAATTGCAATTGAATATGAAACATAACTCCATCCACTATTCTAGACCACACACATTCAAACATGTTCTCTTTATCTCTTTACAGGTAAAATCCTTACATTTTAAAGCCATTGCTCATTATTACACAGCGCTCATTCTATTACAAAACTATGGTAAGTGTGAGGGTTACAAAAACATGTTTTGTACTCATTGCACCAAATTTGAAATTGTCATGGTATTTCAGAAACATTTTCTTTTCTAAGTTTATAGATTTTTCATTTACAGATCCAGACTTTACGGAATGTGATACTGATTCATCCGGCTCCGAACAAAACAGATTATCAACGCTGGTGGAATTGAATAAAATTGCAACTTGGTTAATGAATGAAGATGGCAAAACAGATAAAGGTTTGCATTCTAATTGCCTTTCTAATGAAGTTTAATTGCACCTTTTACATGAGGACCCACCAGTTTCGTTCTCATACATATTGCCATTTTTCCAATGCAGCAAAGACTCATTTGAAGAAAGCTATTATCATGGAGCAAAGGGCAGCACAGATCGCGAGTAATGACAGATTCATTGCAAGACTCAAGGGTATACAAAATGTTTTGGATGAGTTTTCAACTCAAGCGCAAAACAAACTGTCATTTGTGGACATCACCGGAGACTTAGACCTTATCGATACCGCGGATGACATCAACTGTAAGTAGAAAATGTGCCATGGTTGATTTTTCTTTCACTCTTTTTAATGGGAATACTTTAAACGTTCTTATATAGGTTCAACAGATAAAAAAGATAAGCTGATTGAACCAGAATTCTCCAAGTACAAAGTGAAAGATATTTTTGCAGAATTGGTTAGTAGAGCCCAACAATAACTGACAGATAACTTCATTTCCTTGACAAGTTTTCATTTGAGTGTCAGTAAAATTACAACTTTTGCCTAGAAAGTGCCTAGGTTACTCATTGTAATAAAGAAAGTTATGGAAGAAAAGAATTTTTTCTGATCTCCAGGGTCCTCTAACAGTGTTCAATGCCAGAGTGTCATATTATCCACCCAAAATGGTCACAATAAACAGAGATGAACATGGTGATCTAGGTATATCTATACGTGGCAATGGACCAACCATCATTTGCAAGATCAACCGAAAACGACAGGTAAGGATCAGTGATGGAAACCATTATAAATCTGTATGAATCACGCCCAACTTTTACATATCCAGAGTAACAATACAATAGCCTCCAAAAAATCCCACTCTCAAAAAATTAGATGCCAATGTTTAAGTTTAGCAACCTTTTAATTAATGGTAAAGCAATATATAGCAATGATCAGCAAACTGAAGTATAAATAACTCATTGGCAACTTATTTCTTGCAGAATATTGGAATTCAAGTTGGGGATGTCATAGCAGCAATTGGAGATCGCAAAGTAAAATGTTTTAACCATAAACAGATATCAAGACTTATACAGCAATCAGGACAAAGTGTAACATTGACTCTTTTGTCAGCAGTATCACCTGACACAGTACTTCGTGCTGTATAGCAGAGAAATTGCATCCTTGTAATAATGGCATGCTAAAATTTTCCTAAATAATCTTTCAACTGTATATAATTATTAATATAGAGATTTACCAGGAGAAAAACTTTGTAAATATTAAGAGAGTCATTCTGATTTGTCTTGCACTTTTATACGATGTGTGTGGTGAAATCAAGAGATTTTCTTTTGGTTTTTCATCCAAATCAATATGCCACTCAACATTAAATGGGATGAATTACCATGAATTATTCATGTTTAACCCGACTTAAGGCAATATAGTGTTTAGTTTTATCCTCAAGATTCACAAAACCAATGGGACCTATTTCACAGTCAGCACATGTCAGATATTTCGTAGTGTTAACTGTCTTTGAAAAACCAACATTTTCAAAGGTATACATGTCTATGACTAACCAGTATTGAGAGAGTGTTTCTCGCTCTGACTCCTCAGGTACTCCGTGTTTCGCTGATACAAATGGGATAATATGCTAAACAATGAAATAGCACCATAATTAAGTGTTTGACATTGTGTAATTTTGATTGTTTTTCTGTAAACATGCAATACAAAATATTTTGTTTACTTCAATTATGAACAGTACAATTTTTCTCATTTCACGGGGGGGAGGGCAGAATTTTTCTGATGGAAAGAGAGTTTTTCTTTATACTAACAAATTCCCACACAACACATCTTCTTCAAAATTTTAAACCTTCTCTAATGTACTCACATTTTGCTCTAAGTACTCTCCTTTGTTTGGCTGCAAAATTTTAGAGTCACAATGGGGACACAGTAGCCATTTCAAATTTTTCCCACCGTCTGAAACTAGCCCAGATTTCTCCACACATTTTGTTATTTTCTCGCTTGCCGTTTGGCAGTTCTTTTCCTCACAATTTGGACTTGCCATAATTTTGAAAAAGAGAGTGAAAAATTGAGAAAAACTCTGCTAGAATTGCCAATTCTATTTGTTGGTTTTCAAAAATAAAATCCCGCCAACGTTAAAATTTCATTTCCAATGAAAAGATCGCATACACGAGAAGTACTTTCCACATGGCCCCGATTTTGATTTCTTGGAAACAAAAATACAAAATATGCCATTCAATGGCCTTGAGCAATCTATGAAACATAGGTAAGTGATTAATATACCAGATAAAGCAATTACAAAACGACATAGGGGGTATTTTTTTATAATTTTATCTATTGTGTAAATGTTCTAAATTGTACTTTTCGAGTATACTGTTTTAACCATAACCTTCGAATTTCGAAATCGTAAAAAGTTCGGAATGTGACGTCAAAGTAATTTTTTGCATTTTAATTGCAGAAAAAACAAAAGCGCTTCCATGCAAACTATTTAACGTTGGAAAAAGCACTTGGACGTACACTTCATTTAAGTTTTACTAGTAAGGTCAGATTTTCAGGTTTTCAACAATTTTTCAAACAAAAACCTCATGAATTAACTTGTCGGATTTATTTCGGAGACTACGAGCAGTCACGAAGACGAAACGATGAAATGAAATTACGTAACCCAACATAAAGTGTCTACAAATTGAAGTGTCATGTTTTGAATTTGTGACTTAGCGGTTTTATGGCGAGAAAAAATAACTTTTACATCATCTTTTGAACAACTTTAGACCTATAAAAGTAGCTTCAAGTTTAAGCTGTCTTAAAAAGCTTGGTGAATGGAAGATCAAGAATATATTGCAACGCAAAGTCGGTGGGTGAAAACTTTGAATGTCTTTTTATAATAAATACAGTCTTTACTCGCTTCTAATGTTGAACGTACAATTCCAAAGATGCAAAGGTTTATATTATGACTATTTTATCATGTACTTTGATTACACAATGTACAAATTAAAATAATGATCGCAACATAAAGGGCTGTGTCTGAGACTCTGAGTGATAATTAATGTGTGGCAATATGGATATGACATGTTTTTCTAAACCTTGATATGTTCTTAGCTGGTATTCTGGCTGGCTTCGATGGTGCCCAACATCTGATGAACTGCTTCAAGCTGCAGAAGCCAGAATTTTAAAAAGTATGTATCAACTAGTTACTCGTTACTCCTATGAATACATATTAGAAACCATTATATTATCCACATTTATAGAACTGAATGTACCATACAAAGGTCGTTATGTCACTACTTCACGACAAGATAAAATATGGACGGTATCATTCAATTCTGATGGGGAAAAAACTCCAATTTTAATGATACATGGCTTTGGTGCTGGTCTCGGCATGTGGTCTCTAAATGTGAAACAGCTATCAAAAGATCGACCCTTGCACACTTTCGACTTGCTGGGCTTTGCACGGAGCTCTCGGCCTAAATTTGACAGCGATCCTGATGTTGTTGAAGAGACATTTGTTAGCTCAATTGAAGATACAAGAAAAGAATTAGGCTTGGACAAGTTCATTCTAATAGGGCATAGTTTTGGAGGTTATTTAGCTTATGCTTATACTATTAAACATCCTGAACATGTGCAATCATTAGTGTTAGCTGATCCTTGGGGTTTCTCTGAAAAACCAGCAGATTGGGACAAGACTGTTTCAATTCCACGATGGATCAGAGTTGTTGCTACAATATTGCAACCATTCAATCCGTTATCTGGTATAAGAATGGCTGGACCACTAGGTAATGTTATTGCCAGTACATCTTTCCTCCTGATATTTTGACATTGACTTGTTAATAATCGCAGGTCTATATTAAATCTTTTAGGTCCATCTGTCGTGCGGAGATTTCGTCCTGATTTACAAAGAAAGTTTTCCGGTCTTTTTGATGATGATACCATATTGAATTATATTTATCACTGCAATGCTCAATCACCAAGGTTCGTCAAGAACCATTAATAGCACAGTTCCCATGATTGATCACTATATGCCATGTCCTCCATTAATGCTTTATGAAACCTCGACATTTCAACATCTTTTTTTCACTTGTAGTGGTGAGACAGCATTTAAGAGGTTAATTCTTCCTTACGGATGGGCCAAATTTCCCATGATCCATCGAATGAAGTATATTGATGCCCACATCAAGGTAGCCATGTTGTTCGGTTCTGAATCATGGATTGATAATACGGTCATTGAAGAAATGGAATCAGAACGACCTGAACAGTTTTCAGTTCACACCATCAGGGGAGCTGGGCATCATGTGTATGCAGACAGGCCTGATCACTTTAACAGAATTGTCAACGGAATCTTTGAAAGATGCGATAAGGAAATTTATTAGAATTAATTTCACTATAAATGCTCTCAATCATATTGAGAACCAAACTGTATTGTATTATGGTCAATGATATAGCTAAATTCAGAATTTAGCATGTGCATATTGTATATAGAATATTTGAATTTTAACAAACGTATATTTATATCTAATAATAAGGGATCTTTGAACATATCCATAGCCTGGAGCTTGAGGCCTGTTTCCACTCAGGAAAATTCTCCTCAGGATCGGAACGGATAGGAAAGTTTCTTTG
>JAODVQ020076518.1:0-17871 GCA_025400075.2 Phenganax stokvisi
TCGTTGAAAAAAATCTTTTTTTCGGCTAGAGCTGAATATATAGTCTGCATTTCGAAGACTGGGTTCGAATTGGGAAAGGGAATTGGGAAAGGGAATTGGGAAAGGGAATTGGGAAAGGGAATTGGGAGAGGAAATCTTTTGTGGGGTTGGGGGTGTTTTCTAATGTTTAACTCGAACAACTCGAAGCAATCTTTGGTAATGAGTGCGTGGTTGATCTAAATATGATCCTGCAGTCGGTTCTCAGTACAAAAATCCTGTCTTTTGATTGTAATCTTTAAGTGCTTGTCTAACAAATGCGCATTCATATTAAGAATGTTTCCCGTCTGAATATGTAATAGCTCTAGTAATGAAAATGAATTGGGTTTTATGTTGTTGTTTTACTACGTTTTCCACGACCAAGAAGCGTGCCGAAGCCTGCGCTGCAGATTCTATTACTCGAGGACCAAATAAACAGAGACTTTTTTAATCGAATATTGTTTGACCCTCAAGCCCCGCCCACTTTAAGGAGAAAAAGAATGGCCCGAAACTTGACTGTGCCTTTCTCTTTTTACAAATTTCTTTTCGTCTTTAGTTTTTGTGAAAGTCGCAAAATTTCGGTAATGTTTTTCTAAATTACTGTTTAGTACGCTGCACAGTCATAAAAAAGGTTGTTATGTTTTCGTCTTTCTTTTAGATATATATGCCCTGTTTGGCTGAAGGTTGTGAAGATTTGTTTTGTAAAGTGGAAGCTACTCGTTAAATATTGAAATAGGCGCTCCATAAAAGGCGATGTCATTGGTATGACTAAATATGGTCATGCAATTGTTATCGTTGACCAATTAGATTGCGATTATTCGCTCGAACGCGCACGTGATTCGGAAGGAAAATTGAAGGGGAACCAGACGTCACTGTAGCTTCCTCTCTTGAAACTTCGGCCTTTGCTTTGGGTGCGACGACCATTTAACATTACTTTTGTTGCCGCTTCTGTGGGATCGTACGTCTCAAAATGGTACGTTTTGCTTTTAGAATAAAGCATTTTTTACTGTGTAGATTTCTGAAGTCATTGATTTAAGCATTGCTCTGTGTATATACTGTAATTTGAAAAAAGATGAAACTTAAAACTAGTACTCGTCCTCTCACTATTCTGTTCTAGTTTAGCGCATTCTTATTCAATTCTGTGTCTTGTTATTGCTCCCTTGTTATGTTAAACCTCTTTATTCTTTGTAGCAGTTGCTTTAGATAGTCATTGACGAGTGTAGACTTGTTATCTTGTTCGAAATGCATTGTTTTTGTAGGCAATAGCATTATAATTTAAGTGTTTGTAAAAGATGTATTTCATGCTTTGTCAATATATTTTCGCTTGCTGTTACGCTTTTTGTGCTTTTCGTGGCATTTTGTATTCTTTTATTTGTACTGTATTGTTTGAATATATGTAAAAGGAAGTCGACAGGTCCCTGTTCTGAACTGTAAAAAGGAATTTTAATATTCATAACTATTAATTTATTAAGACCCATGATATGGCCATACTTTTGCTTTTCCGGTTCCGTTTACACAGTGTCAGAGGAATTCTTGTAAGGTTAAATAGTGGTGTGAGTTGGCTTTGCATTAAAGCAAGACTGAAATACTTGTCTATTCAGTGGTCCTGGTTTTTCCATGCAAGTTTTTGTTCGTTTACTAAACCTTCGCTGTGTAAGTGCAACAGACATGCCAATTTTTTTTCTGGATAAGAATTTGGCTGGCACCATGTACACTGGGCTTAACCAATTTACAAAACTACACTCCTGCATTTTAATTGTTAACAACTACCTGCCAACCAATTTGCTATTCAACTCTATCTTTGCCAGATAGTTTTACTCTGAAAGGGCAGTAGCCTGCTGCATCATGTTTGCTCAATTAAGGCCCATTTCAAACTCAAGTGTGGAAGGTTAAAGTGCTGAAACTCATGCATTAGGTTCAACAGAAGAAGTGCAGTGTTTGAAATGACTTGTTAACCAGTGATAGCATGCAATATGTCCCTGTGTGAGTATGTCAGTTTACCAGGTTTTGCCTTTTTAGGGTAATTCTGGGATTGAAGTCGAAGAAACTCTGAAAGCAGAGTTTGATCTTCTGCAGGCACAGAGGCTTGTGCCAGCCATACAGCTGTTGGTCATGGAAATGTCTGATGATGATACGAAAGTAGTAAAGGTTCCTGAGCATTGCATGGAAAAGTGCTCAATTGATGATTTGAAGAAATTTTTCACTCGTGATGACGTTGCAAATCGATGTTACTATGTTGTGTTTGATAAGGGTTATCTTGTTCTTATAAAGTGGTAAGTATGAGCAAGTCAAATATTACAACTTCCCCTGAGTGACTTATAGTACTACATCATGGTAGTAAAATCACTGATTACTGTCAGATTCAAAGTGCAACCCCCTGATGTGTTGTAATCAAACTGAGATCAGTCAGTTTCTAAGGCCAGGTTCAAACGTCGAACTTTTCATGTGCCGAATCGAATGCAAATGAGCCTGAACAAAGACTTATGCTCATTTGCATTCGATTCGGCACATGAAATGTTCAACGCTTGAACCGGGCCTAACACCAGGCAACTTTCACCTGTCTCAAGCAAGGTCCTTTTATCTTTATATGCAGTGGGTTTTATGATGTAGACTTTGATTGGTTTTTTCAAAAAATCTAGGACTCCAGACAGTGCAAAGGTGAAGCAGAAGATGTTGTATTCGTCCACTTTTAATAATCTGAAAGCTTCATTTGGATCAGGCATCAAACTAGCTGTGGAAGCGTGTGATTTGGATGATGTAGTATCAAAAATTTAGTGAAGAACGTCTGAATGCTTCATTCACATTGTCACAATGGAATTACTCATGTAAAAACATAGCAATTTTTTTCTATCACCCTCATTTGTGACATCTATGGGGGCATCTGAGCCCTTGAATCTTGACACTTGAACTTCTGTTTTTTGGAGCACATGCTATTTTGTCAGTTTAAAGGAAATATATGATTACTTTTGTTTAAATCATTTTGGCTCTTGCTTTCATGTTATATAATGTTGCAATTTAAATGCAAGTTAATTAAGATGCGATGTGCCCACTTGTGATGTCTTGTGGAGATCCTACAAACTCTTGCATTTTAATTGTTAATCATTCATGGTACTTACAAGTTTAGTTTTCAGTTATTTAAACTTTGTTTAAACTAACATAAAATACAATGTTCGCAGTGATTGACTGAACTATTTATTCATTTGGCAAAGTCACCTTTTAGCTGAAAAGGACTTATGCAAACATTTTGAATGATATAACTGGACAACACACCAACCATCACACTGTTGTATCTACAGCATACGTTTTATTGTACATTAGTGCTGCAAATCCTTTAAAGTTCGCAAAGCATTGCCACAACTGGAGATGAGTTCACATAGTTTGATATCTGTCTCAACAGAGTTTACTACACCAAGTTGGCCAACTGCCCAACTCAATCTCTCTTGAAGAGTTAAAATTGCATTGTCTATTGACATTAAATGGGAGGGTGCTTTTGAGGGTGTTGCATTGTGTTGTCTGCTACTCACTCCAGTTTCACTGCTGGTATCTGGCTGTTGGTCACTGCTATGTTCCTTTCGTGTATCTATGCAGTGTGTGCTGTCATGTTGATGCTCTGGCAATGGTCTTGTTTGAGTAACTGTAATCATAAAATGTTCTATTGTCGGTTGAACTTCTAAGGAACGACTGATGTTCATTCACCTTGACTTACCAGATTGTGTCAGGTAAATGTCTACTTCATTGCAACCTATACAGTAGTCCTGTTGTGTTCTGTCTTTTAATAGTATGGTCTAAATTAAGAAATAACAGAAGAATTTTTCATCATGAAACACATACTCAAAAACTTTACTGAGTGTAATACGTGTACAACTTCCTTTGAGAAAATGAAAATAGAAAACATTTGAAATTTCGATGAGGTTATTTGGTTATTAGTCCGTGTAGCAAAGCACAGAACGCGTCACAAGTCCGTGTCAATAATTAGTTCGCAGGAGCAATAATTATTCATAATGTTTTCCTCTTGCTACAACAAGTCTATGATTAACATACGTCAAAATGTACGAAGTTTATATAACATGGGTCATTTATTGCTGTAAAATGTGGTGTCAATTTTAAAGTATTCTTGTGACCCTGTTGTCCTACTGTTTGAAAAGATTTAGGGTTATGACAGTTAGGATTGCTATTTATTAAAAATATCTGACATCTATGTCATCCAAGAAAGATGTCCCTTAACTCATTAAGCTCCACAGCCTATTCGTCCTTATATTTTATTTTATTCTTAACACTATTAGTGCCTGCATTTTAGTCTGGCTAGTGTTAGAGATTTTTCTCAATCTAATGCATGACAATTTTACTCAAATGGAAGATAATTTAACTTTATCGAATGCTAGATGATACTTCACTTGAGGACCAGTCCGGATGACTTTACTGTCAAACACCAGATCTAGATGACCTTGCATCATAACAGGTTACCCAAACTCTTTGTTTAGATCTCTGTCAACCCATCATGATACAATGTCCTCCCTCCCCCCACTTCAATGTATCAATATGATTCCACATGGTCCACTTGTCTGTTGCCAGACTTTTTTCAGTTTTTAAAGTGGAACTCACAGAGCAAACGTTGCATGTCGAGCCAAGCATTTTATATCCTTTAAGAAGGTACTCCCCCATAAGTTTCCCTATCTTATCATCTCTTTCCCTTTTTCTTTCCAATTGAGACATTCTGCTGTCAGCTTCCATCACTTTGCCTGCCTTTAGGGAGGTGTGTTTCGCAGGGGCTATGATAAGTGCAGGCCGCTTTGACTTTTGTATGTTTACTGGAGTAGTCTGATATCACTTTTTGTATGTTTTAGACTGGAAAATTTCGCAGAAAATGTCTAAAGTAACTGTATTCGTTTATTGAATTGACCTCATTAGTTAAAATTACAATTGAGAAGCCACAAAATGTTTATATTGCTTTCAACAAAAATATGACTGTCCAGTTAATTTATAAGTCAATGTTTCGGCCCAGAAGCTTGGGAACTTGGGAACGACAATTTCAAAATGGAGACTACAAATTTTTCGAAATCTGGCAAATGTTTTTAGTTTTAAGGCATTTTCGTGGTCGAGAATGGAGAAACAACTTGCAGAATACCGTGCGAAGAAGGCAAAGGAAGCCTCGCAGCAAGAATGGACAGTTTTCAAGTCTCTATTCTCAAGTAAGAGTGACGACAAACCGACAAAAAATTATGCCAAAGATTTGGCAGGAAAAACTGCAACTGAGTTTGAAGAGTACGAACCCTTGTATCCACGGCTGCAAGCATTCTTAAAGTCTGTCTTATGGTGTTGTTTTTTCGGGTTCTTTGCTCATATTGGCTTTGGTTCTGTGTTTTTTGTACTATCGTTATTTTATTTTATGTACGTTAGCATGAAAAGCGGCACTCGGCGCGCTTGGGAGCCTAGTGCCTACTCTGTATTTAATGAAAATTGTGAAGCTATAGATGGGACATTATCTGGTGAACAATTTGATAGAGAATTGAAGTTTGGAGCAGGGTCAGTAGGAAGGTGACACCAAGGGTGAATATTTTGAGAATTGATCATGACAAAAAAAGATGGTCGTTTGTTGATTTTACCACGAATCTTTTTGCAAATATGTTCAGTGGAAGTATCGGAAGAAATTTAATTGTAGGGATGAGCTGATCGAGTATAAGACCAATATACCGATCCGATAAATTTCGATTCGATTTTTGATGAGATCGGCTGATTTACCTGTCGTTACCAATATTTATTGGTGAATTTCTTATTTAACTTCTTACTTTTTGCATGGCACCAAAATAATCCAAAAATCATTTGTGTTTAATCCTTTTGCTTCTCACACTAAACAGTCAACCTTTGACTTATCATTACCCCAAACCTTAAAGTAGTTTCAAACTATGCCGTGCATTTTCTTCAAATATAATGCTACTTATATATGTTGATCGGACAGCCGATACATGGCCGATAATGACCATGCAATCAGCCAATAGCCGATATGTCTAAAAATAACCGATTATCGGCCTTTTCCGATTAATTTTCGATTATCAGCTCATCCCTATTTAATTGTCTGTGCTTTGAAGCTATTCTAGCAAACTTTTGTAAGTTTTGAAAAGTTAGGACCACAACATTTTTTGGAAAAAAACAATGCACCCTCGTTTAGCAATGCATTGTGGTTAAACAACATTGAACAATTCTTTCACGACAATAGATTCTACAGTTTACTTCAAGAATTGCATGAAAATGACAACAACAGTTTATAGCAATCTACTAGTGCTACACTTTTATTATTCATTGTGTATTGCCATCATTCCTGAATGAGTTTCTGGCACTTTGTACAAATGCTAGAAGTTTTTCATAGGAAGAAACTTTGCTCAATGGAATATCAAGAGAAGAGATCTAAAAACAAAATAAAACATACTTGTTACTAAATTACACTTTCTATATGAAATAGGAGTAGATAAGAAATCCCCAATATCGGTATAGACACACTCTTATTACCTGTTTTCCAAACTCCTCAGTATCCAAGATAAATTGTGATCGTATTTTGTCATCATCCGTCATCTTTCCTCTCTCCGTGGTTGTGGGGTTAGCTGCAGTGCTTTCATTCTTTTTAATTCTCTTCAACCGTAGCAAACTGTCTTCTGTTCGTTTTATTGAAGTTAAAACATCTGATGTGACATTGTAAAACCTGGATGAAAAACAGAATTCAGTACCCTGGAGACTGGACCAATGACTTAATGTATTTTAGCTTTTGAAAACAAGAATAGTGAAGCAAACTTGCTTGTGTCATTGACAACAAGTAAATCCGAGACCTTTCAGAAACACTTTCAGATATCGCCAAAGACCACTCCAGTAACTGCTCTTCAGTGGCAATTTTTACATGGTTTAATTTGAAAGCTCGTATGGGGTCGACTATACTTGTTATGTAAGCTGATGGTTTACTAGGAGCCTAGAATGAAAATATTTTAAAAAATAGCATAAGTCGTTGTGGATGAATGCTTTGCAAGGCTATTTTGTATTCCACCCGTTAGACCCGTGCGAGTGGAATGGACTTTTCTGAACATGCGCCATAGCTGTCAATCAGCATTTGCTTACTAGTGCATGCCAAGAAAGTTAAACTACAGTTTGTTTAAAAATGTCCGCCTCACCCGCGCGGCCAAAGCGGGCGTAACGAGTGTGTACCTCTCTGTTGGTTCTTCTGTACAATCTAGGAATATTTCTAGCTCCATCCAGATAACTGGCGCTCAGAGTGCTGACGTCATTTACGACTAGCGTTGATAAATGCGGTAGTTGTTCACGTATATCATTACAACGTTTCTTTACGAATATATCTAAACATTATACTCGGTATATCAATACAAATTTCCGCAGGTCTAGCTTTTATGACATGTAATAACCTTTTAAATTGTCTCGTTCCTCTGGGCTTATATCTGGTAGCTTTGGTAAGATGACATCCTGCCACAGCTGAGGAACCTACAGACAGACCCACAGAAAAGCTTTTATAAGTAAGATGAAAACTTCTTCACCGAGCACAAATGTTTCAATGTATATGTTCTATACCGGCATTTTCACCATGCACAAGTGTGTATGTTTGCATAAATATGAACAAAAATACAAAAGCAATTGATCGAGTCTCCAATAACTATATTTCCAATGACGAATAGTGTGATTCATACTTGTTTTAGAATATGGAATACGTCAGCTATGATACAAACGAGCTGGGAGATTGTCACGTGATTATAATAACTAGAGCCCAAGGTCTTGGCAGTCTCGGCTTCCTCAACTGAAGTTTGTCCAACACTTGAAGATTTTGCACCGACAGACTTCTGAAGGGTAAAGACACTATGGAGTTTGCTAGTTCTAGTTTCTGCCTACATAAAGGTCAGGGATTGTACATTACATATCAGTACATTACAAGATTGATGATATAGAGCTTGTGGAACAAGTTCTGACACGAGGTATCATATAAGCACAATAGCTGCGGTCAAACTTCCACATCATTTTTAGTAGCTACAGTTTGACATCTATTTGACGTTGAAAAGCTGTACCTCTTCTAACTGTAATCCGGAAAGCCAGTTGCACATCCGAGCGAGAAGCTAAACAGAAGTACATTTCACGTAAAAAGTTAATGGTTAAGGAATTCTACTGCCCGAACTAACCTACCTGTAAGGAGAGTTTCCAAAAGCGATGACATAGAGCCGAGATAAAAATATTTTCGTGCCAACATTTTTGCAAACAATCCCAGAATTGCTGCGTAACATTCGCGTAGAAGGGGCCTTCTGTATCTAGAAGCAACCCAATGTCTTTAGAGCCCTGCTGTTGCGCAAAACTTTGGTCAGTCAACGTACCAGTATATCAAGGTCAGGGATTGTACATATGGCGGCAAATTTCATCGGACTTTAAATCCACGAAGATGAAGTTTTCCCGCAAGAATATACATAGTAGTTCTTCTTTTACACTTTCCCTTCCAACGTCCAACATTTTCGACTCAAACATTATATACATGTACAATCCCTGACTTGGGTGCTTTACACACATATATATAAAGTAGATACAAAGAACCTTCTTTAACTATACATGGTGTCAGCATTGCACTTTCCAGTTTCCCTGCAATCTCTTGAAATCTGTATAAAGTAAAATGTAAATTTAAGGAACATTCTGGGTATAATATGGTCATAGTTCACTGACTAAAGCCCGTTCTTCACTACGCGAATTTGTTCGCGCGAAGAAGAAATCTGGCAACGTGATTGGCTCGTTTTCGACTTTTTCGCGGCAAATTATATTGCTAGCGAATCACGTTGCTGGATTTATTTTTCGCTCGAAAAAATTCGCCTAGTGGAGAACGGGCTTTATCAATGAAATGTCTTTCATAGCTGTACCTTATTTGAAAGTAAACTGGTAAACTCCATCTCGAAATAAACGCGCTATAGGAAGGATGACTTCTAAGTTGTTTAATGTTCTCTTGTGAACGACAGTGTTTCTCAAATTCTTGCACAAAATTCATCGTTATCATATATTTCTACAGAAAAAACGAACATTCTAATTTATAAATTATGTTTTTCAGTTTTATTCACCATTAACACATCTCCAAGCAACGTTTTAAAGTTTCCTTGACAAATTTCTCTTGCTCGTGAAAAACATACTTTTAATAATAAAGGTTTTTAATTTTGGCGCAGTCTTTCTGATCAATATGAAACGCAGGGTCTTATGACTTTTTGAATGACAAAAAAAACATTAAAAATCTACTTACAGCTAGATTTTAATGTTTTTTTTTCATAGGCTAGGTACCTTTAGAAACCTTGACAGACCTTTTCCTTGGGCCCCTAGTTTAAGCTCATATGAAAATACACTTAAAATATAAATTGAAATACAACATATCTGATTGGAAAGATAAATTATTTCTATATCAGAAATCTTGGGCAGGTGGGGCTAAGGTAAAAATAGCATGCAAATGACGTATGACTTCGGTTTTTCATCTTATGGCTGTCGTTGGCACGTGCCAGCAAGCTTCGCGCGTCAAAAATGCCGTTCGATGTATGATTGAAGAGAAAGTTCACTATGCCAGAACATGCTTAAAGCAAATGAATGAAGGTCAAGTATAATTATTGGTGATTCATGTCTCTGTTTTTTTGGAAATGGCTGAAACTTAAACAATCTTGCACTGATAGTCAAACGTTTTGCTAACAAATGACAGCAAGTGCTTGGTGAGAAATGTGTAGTTGATACACCACTGTTTCTCATGTGGTTTAAAACATTAGTCTATATTGTTTTCTTTCAAACGTTTGTAGGGAAAAACAAGCAGGGAAGACAACAATGTGAACTCTTGATTGAAATGGTTCATGATGGAGAATATTGAAGGCAAAGGTAAAGAAATACAGGTTAACAGAGGACACTATAAAATACAGCAGTTATATTCATACTGGATAGCTCTATCCAACCATAACACGTTTAAGTTTCTTGCATGAAATCATAAAAGGCCTCAAAATGACAGCATGTCAATCTGTGCAATGAAAACTTGCAAATTTGGCAATAAAATCAAACCTTATGAAAAGCATCGGGGTCACCAGGAGCAAATATGGATATTAGATTATTTTGAACTGCAGATGCAATTTCCGGCCAAACTGAATTCACAATGAAATTGTATCCCTTGATGCTTTGCGTGATGTCACCTTCATGAGGGTCCAAACTTTTACCAGATGTGACATCAATGAGCTTGCTACAATAGTTTGGAATGAAATCTAAGACATTTTCATAAAGACCTTTGAGGCCGTTGCTGTTCGATTGCAGGGCTTGTTCTGTTATTATCTGGAAATAATAAGAGTGGAAAAACTTTATAAACTGATCCGATTTGATTTAATTTGTAATAGTTTTGCAATTACCTTCATGTAAGGTTTGACAGCAAAGGTTCTGAACAAGTTCTCGGCATATGAAATTTTATCAATGATAGCATATGTACGAAGACATCGTGTGAGTGTTTTTGTGTCTCCAAGTTTCAGTCCTTCTTGAAATGATGTCTCAAGATTCTTTTGTAGGGTGTTAGTGATACCTGAGATGCGCTAAAATAATGCCAGAGTATTTATTCAGTTCTAACAAAAATGTTTAGCAACGTACGGTTGTCAAGGAAAACTTGTTTGTTGTATACATGAGCAAGTGTATGTGTTAGAAAAGTTGTCAATATATCCTAAATATATTATTAATATTATCCTAAATATATCTTAGTTGGTGTGATAATCTGTAAAGATTTTTACCAACTCAATAAGTATATAATAATAAGTGTAGATGTAGATGTACACAAGAGCAAGTGAACTATGCAAGGAACTTGCCAAGAAAATTTGTTTGTTTTTGTGGGGCTAAACCTTCGATTGGTGTATAACAGTTATTGATGATAGAAAATTTTAATTTGCTTACTTGTGCTTACCGATCTTATTTTTTCCACTAAAGGGTGTCCTTGACATTGGGTGACATAAAACTGAAGTTGATTAAAATCACTGGCCACTCTTTCAATCAGGTGTCCAGCCTGGTCAGAACTGTAAGATTCCAAAAGGTACAAAACATAAATAACAAATTGCAGAATGCAACTCTGAATAGTGCAATAGGGACAATTCCAGTTCATTTACCCTTCCTTGTCAACTTCATTCTCACTGCTTCCTGTAGGCTGCAACACTCGCTCAATTTTCTCCATACAATGAGTAATGTTGAGTAAATTTTGAGTGAAAACCTAGGATATGATGACATAAAACTGCAATCAATGAAAATAACAGGTTTATATTATCAAACTGAAAAGATTGTGAAAGCAAATAGCTCACCTTTTTCTCACGGAATTCTGCTCTCTGTTTTAACTTTGTCTCAACTGATTTTATTGTTGAATTGAGGTCACTTTGAACTGACTATTAACAAGAGCAAATTATTTTGCATCAGCTCAATTTCGGCTAACAAGGAATTTCCAAATTCTTTGAATTACTATGTACTCACTAGAATTTCTTCACGAAGTTGCCCCAGTGGGATAGTTAGATTATTCATAGCTTTATCCATTCCAACCTTGGAAAATATAAACAGCTTGTTGGCTAGCAACTTACAGGCTACCGAATATTTTGTGTAACAGGAATAGTTTAAGTTCTTTGAAAGTTTGCATGGTGATTAAATACTAAAGTATACAGTTTTTGTGGAAACACCACGTACTCACTCTTTATGCTTTGCATAAATAAATTTACGTGGTGTTTCCACAAAAACTGTATACTTTAGGAATAGTTTAGTTTTGTCTGTGGAAACAAAGAGCCATCGGGATAAGCTGTATAAATGCAGGGCAATGGTATTATATACAAAAAATAACACTAGAGTGCAGTTTAGTGTACACCAGGCTAGTGCTGGGTGGGATTGCAGGCTCAGCGTTCATTATGTAATATACTTTTTGGATGGTCAGCGGCATGAGGTGTTTGCCAAACTGCACTAGCCCCCAAAATAAATCAATAATAGACACCGAATATTCTTACTAGATTAGTAGAAAGGTTAACAAAATCAGCATAGTCCTGATTGATGAGCTCAATGAGAGCATTCTTAAGTAACTTTAAATAATCGTCGAGCTCTTTTTTGAACACATTTAAAGGGACCGTCTTTTTGCATTCAGCTACAAATTTATCCACTTGAAAATCGTCGGACATAAAATCGCTGCGGCTGAAGCAAGACGATTGAGGCTCCATTAAAACCTCCTTATCACTTTCACCCATCGTGAGAGCCATACAAATCCCGCTATACTTTCAAGGATCGCCGTAAATACAGCTCAAAAACATCATTTACATGTAATAAATGCAGAATTGTTGACGTGTTTGGCCGCCATCTTAAAAATGGTGCTTCCATTGTTTTCGATCGAACGTCTTTCGTGAATAGTGCCTGCTTGCAGTCCAAAATATAATATAAGCCTTAGAAATCGAAGGCTGCGGGCCCAGGAGGCAGGCTAAAACCGGCATTTTCAAATATTTTTATTTTGAGGAGTAAATTTTCGAGAAATTTAGCCATTTTTGAAGGTTTTCTCGAATGGAAATCGAAGTAGCATTCACTGAGAAGCTTGAGAGGTCGACTTGTGCGAAATTGTTGATAGAAAGTGTGAAATTTTTAATGTTTCATCGATATCAAATGCCACTGCCATTCGAGCAACTAAAAGCGGAAGATGAGCGCCGACTCCATCACAGAAGATCGCCCAGAAATCGCCCGCTTCCCTCGGTTTTAAAGAAGCAACGACAACTGCTGACCGATATGGAAGAATTGCTCTTGAGTATCTATCAAAGTTTTTTACAATCAGACGTAAGAGAAGTGCTTTTGTTGTTTGGGGCGACCGTTGTAAATCCGAAAGAAATTTACAGTATAAAAATTTGCAACATCAGCAAAACTACTGATTCAGATAGGATGAAAGCTGTTTGTGCCCTTGACAAGGAAAATGGGTTTAATATCCGATCAAAGTTTGTCGATAAATGCTGTAGGAAATTAGCAAGGACTTTGTTCACGGACCCTGGTTTAAACGGGCTAGGAGAGTTGGGGTGCACTTCTGTTCATTGTTTTGTTCAGGCTCCAAGGACCATGAAGACGACTTGGTTTAGGCCGAAAGTTTCATTCAGAGTTCCAAAGAAAGGAAAGTTTTGTGTTATCAAACTTTTTAGTGAAGAGGGTGAATTGGGTGCATCTAATGGTTTTGGGAGTGATTTGGGGATATCTAGTGGTGATGGGGATAAAGCAGAGATATTGGAGGCTAGTGATAGTCAACAGGATACATTGTGGTTTCAAGCACCAGTTGTCATGAAGGGATACAAGGAACCATACAAAGAGACAACAGATTCTAGTTTGTGGAAGAAATGAAGTGCTATAGGATCCTATCATATATATATTGCATCCCATCTATAGCAATGGCAAAGCCAGCTCAACGATTTGGTTGTGCTACGCAAATCTTTCCATGTTCATCTATCATGAAAAACAATCTATTTCTTATGAATAATGATGATACTCTAAAATTTACATATCACGACCAAATGTTTGCGCAGGCTTTGCTACTGTCTAATAGTAAATTGACACTTTCACGAAAAACACAAGCTTTAATTGATAGCTATATGATTAATTCATACAAAAATAATTTTTGAATAATTTAGGAAAATAAGTGAAAATACTTGCTCAATTGTTGGCAATAAAATTCAATTCAAAAACTAAATTATCTCCTGTGATGCACAGCATGCGGGAAACGAGTTATGAAATTATCTAAGCTCGTTGAAAGTTCATTTTCCACCATTGTTAAAGGTTTGTTGGTCTAGAAAAACATAAAAAATAAAATTATTATAATAACCTATCAAGAAGGCACTTGAAGACTGCATGCCTCTGCCAATGTGTTGCAGTAGCCTGTGGCTTTTTCGTTATCTTCTGATTATATAAGTTTACTTTGCATTCCAATGTTTGTATAAGAGTAATTGGATGATAAGGATGGCTATTGATAAACGTACAGCGTATGCTGTTCCCGTGATTGGGTTGGTTAGCCATGATGAACTGTTTACAGCAGGCGTTCTTACTTTCCCTGGTTCATCAATCTAAGAATGCAAAGAATTTTACCCATTTAGGCACCACAGAGTAAAGTCAATCAATTAGATGATGCACTGGGGTGTGTTGCTACTCAATTGTCGGGTTAATATATTGTCAGAGCTGAGCTACAAAGGAAGACTAGTAAGCCATGGACTTATTAAGACGTGAACTAACCTTGTAAACTGGCAGAGAACGAAAAACGGCTGCCGGATCATTTCCACTGGACTGACTACTGTCCAAATGAAAGTTATAATGCTAGATAATTTTTGAAGTGAAAGAGAAAATTGAACTTATTACATGATAATGATGCAATTTTGATGAACCATTTCACCATATTTTTATACAGTTGCAAAATACGGTAACACTAGTACAAAATTTCACGAGAAAACTTACTCGAGGCTTGGCAAGAGAGTGAAAGAACTTCTTATCATCTCGTGTACTTCTTGTTTCTTCTTTGGCAGAATATCTGAACGGTCTCCATCTTGGAAAAAATAAATGGAGATGAGATTTTCATTTTTTTAAATGTATTGCCAATCTATCGATTAATACCTTTGATCATCAAATGTCAATGGACAATCCACAGTTTGATTTGCATTTGGTTTGTGATTTATCAACTTTGCTTGTCGTGGCATTTTCTTTGGAACCTTGAAACAGAATCACATTTGATGGATAATGATCAACAGCACTGAACATTGATGTTCAGGAATGCCATGGGGAAGACAAACCAACAAGGAACTGATTTAGACGTTTTTGTAGTCAAAAATAGAAAAAATGTTTTCTTTTTGGGAGGTCAGTGATGAAAGAAAAAGGTCTTCAAGGAGAAGGAAAGTGCATACTAGCAAAGGCATGTGGAGAATCTGTTTCAGAAAAGTTTGCATATTATTATCTTCATTGGAATTGATATCAAATGGCGATTTGTATGAGCAATTAATCGAGCGTCCATTCTTTACCTCAGAAATATCGTAGGGTCTCAATGGAGTAGAAGGAATTGATGTAGCATTTGGAATATGCCACAGTCTTGGTTGACCGAAAAATCCAATAAAATGTCCAGTGTGCTGATGCCATATCCTATGGAAAAACAGTATAAAATAGATTGGAGTCACGGTAATTGTTGTTGGAGCCCATGGTTTCGTTCAGTCAACCAGCCAGGTTGTTCAAGTTGAGTTCAGTAACAGATAAGAGTTGTGTTTGAAATAAAGTTGGTTTGCAAAAGTTGTTTACCTGACTGATGAATCAACTGAGGCAGTAATTAGAACATCCCCGTCCTTAACTTGTTCAGTTGCAACGATTTTATTCATATGTGCTCGCCAGTAAATCACTTGATTCACAATTCTCTACAAGATTAGAGTTACGTCTATAGTTTATACTAACGAAACGCTTATGTTGAAACGGATCTAATACATAGACAACAACGTTGATCCAACATGTAGTATCCCAGAATGGAATCTTTGAAAATGGTGTGAAGAAGAAAATTTGACGATATTTTTGGGCGCGACTTTATATAAAAAGACTAAATTATTTGCGGATTACTACACTATGTTCATCTTATAACAATATGACATGCAGTAACTTAGATCTACAAATTACACTAAGTATTGCAAATGGCGCGGAATTTAAGCCCAAGAGAAGTTTTAACTGCGTATGGCAAACCTTTTTGCGCGAATGCAGATGACCTCAGTGCAAGTGGCACGGGGAAGTTCTTCTCCGCGCACTGCAAAGATTCCAGTCTGGGCAGTATCCAACATCATGAAATAGCGAAAATTTCCAACATGGTATTGAAAAAGATTCAACAATTTGAATGCAAAATGTTGGTCTAATATGTTGCGTCCGTTTTAAACAGGACTTAACCGTTCTTCGACGGCAACAGAAAATGGTTGGCTTGCCGCTGTTTGAACTTCGGTATCTGACCACCTATGTTGAAATGAAATTTTTTTGGAATAACAAATCTTTTACCATGTCATCGTTTATTTCCTCATCTATATCAGAACCTAATCTTTCAAGGAAATTCTCAATATCCCATATCATAACATAGCCTCCTATCGAATAAAAACACGTTGTAACGATTTAATCAAACAGGGTGTAACGCATGAAACATGATCTGTCTTAAAATGACTGTACTTACTGATATCTGATGTTATTAGCAAGTTTGAGTTTCGTTGATAAGAAAGAGCCGTCACTGACGATGAATGCTGGTTCACTGTCATACGAACTTCTGTGAACAGTGCACCCTAAACATAGATATTACAGAGCTTTAGATCTTAGAAAGCAAGGTAGAAAGCTTTCGATTTGACTAAGAGCACGAGTTTCTTTCGCGCCCATACTTCGCTGAATGTCATAAGCTTACTCTGGGTATTAAGGCCATTTACCATTACGGCCGTTTTTCCCGCGCGGACAGAGCGCACAGCATTAAACGTGCTCTGCTGTTGATTGTCCGCTCTTGATCTCGCGTACCCTCGAAGAAAGTTGAATTACTTTTCACTTTCACCCACAGACAACGACAGAGCATGTTCATAAACTGTGCGCTCCGCCCGCGCGGACAAAAATCTAATCTTATCTAATCTAATCTAATTTATCTTTTCCTACAAATTTTTACTTAAATGTCTGAGGAGTAAAACTTTCTGGTGTTTGGACAGAACAATGAGTTAACGTAAATAGGTTAACCAAGAAAATACCTTAGCATTCCAAAATCTTATATAACCATCGTGGTGAACAGCTATTACGCCAAAATTTTTAAGACTTTCTAAAACTCGAACTTTTTCATCTTTATTTATTTCCGCTTCTTCCATTCCATAGTCATTTTTCGGTTCACCTCTTGACCCACAACGAAGAGAAGCTTCACTGTCTTTATCACTAAAGCTCGTACTTCCATCATGTTTTGGTTTTCCCTCTTCACCTACAAAGTTTTCCTTGACTTCATCGTGATTTTCCTCCTCTAAACTCTGATTGTCTGTTTCAGACTTGGATTCAGAAAAAGATGTTGACTCGATTAGCTGAAGCTCCTCCAGCTCTTCGATTATTTCAGGTATGCTGTAAATCAATACAAAATTCATTAGGCGTCATGACGCGGGCGAGTCGGGTGTTATATTATTTAATTTTTGTTCAACTCGCCTTGTTAGCTCGCGTTGAAAACAAGTAATTTGACGTGAAACTAGTGCGCACGCGTGTACCAACGCGTGATCTAATTCATGATTGGCTCTTGATGTTCTTCTCTGACTGTTTGTACCACGAGATTGCAATCGTTCAAATCTTTAAAATTTAGTAAACTTTTTGAGCTTTTCTATTTATACAATTGTTATAAAAGACAAAGCATCACTCGTATGATCACGAGATCTTTTGCATTCCAAAGCTGAATATAACCAACCTCTGAATGATGTTATCTTCTTCAACGTCCCATAGTATAAGGATTCCATTCGTAGTCCCAGCTAGTAAAAAACGAGGTGCGAGGTAATCCAAGCATGTTACTTGACATGTAGATAATAAATTTACACCCTGAAAAGTTGATATAGATTATTTTACTGTAATTATCGTAATTCACGGAAGAATGGAAACAAGAAAGGTAGTGTGTAGGTAATTTTAATTTCATTCTTGAGTTTGAGAGGAATATTATAAAGTAAAAAAAACAAGACAAACGCTGCATGTACACTAAAGCTTGTGTTCGACTACGCGTAAATATCATCATGTTTTTGCAATGATGGTAAGAAAGGATGCAGCAATGTTGTGCTGCACCCTATTGTTCACAGTTGTTAACAATGTTATTCAGCATTGTTACACCCGATTAAAAATGAACAATATTGT
>JAODVQ020076625.1:0-17865 GCA_025400075.2 Phenganax stokvisi
CATAAAAAATTACATTTTTTCCCAAAGTGTTCCTATAATTTTGGCCAGGATTGTAGCCTTTCGTGTATTGCTTTTGTAGAACCGACTGATGACGATGACCTTGAACCAATGATTGACAGTCGCGCTCCGCGAGGGAAAAGGCCAATATTTGAATGTTACTGGAATGGGCGACTCATTCCTTATACGGCTATTGATTGGTAAGCAATCTGCAAGTTGAACACCGATTGCTGTCGTTTCATATAGGGAAACCAAACTCCTGGAATTTTCTTGTATTTTTTTAAAGTTTAGAGTGGTGTAGTGCCCCAAAGAAACGAACCAGTATTCCTGCGGAGTGTTATAATAGGTACGTGCATTTTTAAATATTTTCGCAGATGAACGTTTTACATAAGAAGATATATTGCAAAAATGATTCAAATATTACAAAGAAGTACAACCCCTGACCTTAGTATAGGCAATGTGAATCAATGAAGAGAAAGTTTTTGCTTAAGAAGATATATTGCATTTCTTCTTTAAATAGCGAGTGTAAGCAAGCGGCATTTTTGATAACACGGACGTCGTCCGAAAATAAACTTGACGTTTTCCACCATTCATCGTGCTTGACCCAGTCCTTTGATGTTTCTCATGCCGTTCGTGTTGTCGAAAACGTCGCTTGCTTATACTCGCTGATGATTCAAATATTGTAAATGTGTACAATCCCTGACCTAAATTAAACCACTTTAATCAGAGAAGAGAAAATTTTTGTGTTAGAAGATATATTGCAATTCTCTTTACATGATTTATATATTATAAGAAGTACAACCCCTGACCTTGATATGGGCAATTTAAATCAGTGAAGAGCGAGTTCTACTAGAAGATATGTTGCAATTTGTCAATAAACGACTCAAATAGCATAAATATGTGCAATCCCTGACTTTCATATAGCGACTTTAAATCAATAAACAGAAAGTTTGTGTATAAGAAGATATATTACAATTCTTCTTCGAATGACTTAGATGTTGTAAATATGCACAATGCTTGAAAAAGGCGTTTTAGCTGAACGTATAATATTACAATTTCTTTTTTAGGTTCTCAGGCGCATTATGGACGAATGACGCGTTTCAAGTCAGCACGAATAAATTGACATTCCTTGATCTTGAAGTGAAGTTGAAAGAGAAAACGACAGTATTTAATAGAGTAATATTGGGCCAGGTAGGACTTTCGTTTGTTTTTCGCTTATATACATTTCCAAATTGTAATTAAACTTATTATTAAATTGATCGCAAATCTTTGAACTGTAAGTCTTTCCCAGCGATAACTTCACCATGAGCAGGAATCGGCTTTTTTGGTTGTTGTTCATACACAGGGGCAATACTACTGCTATATCTGAAACGCTAGCAATAGATTGCAGTCCTGTATGAGTATCTTTATGCCAGGAAATGTTAGATGCAAGCGCGCTCTATCATTATATTTTAGTTCCCGACTAAGAAAGTTAATGTATCTTGGCAGAAAAGCTTCAGAAAAGGACAATAGTGTTTCGCTCGCTTTGTTTATATTTTTACACACTCTGGTTTGCGATTAAGCTATATGATTCATTGACTTATCGCTAAAATTTTAACAAAAGCACTGATCGGTCGAAAATAAACTATCTGCTTTCTTCATTTGAAAAGTTTCAGTCTATCGTTTACAGGAGCAAAGAGCACAAATCTCGCGGGCGTTCCACGATTGGATCAAAGAATGTCACGAATCACATGACAAACAAGTATGCTTAGATTTTCAGAATTCTTTTGCAAAATTGATTATTTATTTTTTGGGTTTTACTCAGTTCACAGACAGTTGTTAAACATTGCCCTTACTTATCGTGCTAATAACCTAAAACTCGTTTAAATAAATGATACGTATTGTAAGGAATTTCTTTGTTATGTTCCTTTTAGACCTTGTGAGTTATATTTTTGTTACCTTTTGGGTTTTAGGTGAAGTTTTTTAACTTCAAAGGGATCGTAAAACGTATGGAATTCGCTCAAAAACACCGTCAAACTCCGTGGAGTGTTTTTAATAGCATCGAATGGGATGGGAAAATTTTCAAAGTTGGCAATTTGGTACGGTTCAACGAAATGATAGAACAGAAAAATTTGGTCAAGTCTTCAAGGCATATCTTCAATGACTATGTCTTCACCATGTACAATTTTGCATTTTTGTTATATTCCAATGATATTTTGTTTTCTACAGATCAAAACTCAACGTAGTAATCCTCCCGTATGCGGTACAATTCAAAGGTTTTTGTTATACGGCGACTATGAAGGCGATGTGTTTGCCACTGGGGGCGAGATGGAGATTGTCCAGGTAATATACGGTCAGTTTTGAATGTTTTAATGCATCTGGTTAAAATGCTGAACTGAGAAAATCTGGAATGCTGTTTTCGTTTGGCGGGAAAGTTTAAACTGCACTTTGAAGGTAGCTGCAGGCTTTTGCCTCGCTTGAAATCCCGTAGTTTAGTTTGACCGGTTCATGCTATGATTCGTTTTGGTTGGTTGGGTTTCAGTCAGATTTATGGTGCGGCAAACGACGGTCAAATTTAGAAGTTTATGCTCCTATGAGAGCAAGCAAATAAAATTATGCGTCTGTCAAACATTATATGCTTGTTTTAGGAGCCAAAGTCTTTGTACGGGGAGAAAAGGACGTTTGCACTTGCCAAGTTAGACCGAAGTACGACTGCCGACGGCTTGAAGAAATTTATAGCAGAAGAGGAGTCAAAGTACGTCGCTAAAAAATGCCGTATTGAGTGAACTAAGTCGCAAGCTTCGGCCAACTTATTCTTGCTTACAGGGTCGTATAGCTTGCGCGCGTTTTCATATTCTGGGAAAACATTTGTCTCAAATTGTCATTGTCGTATTCACAGACTTCCTGCAAAATTATCAATTCAATGGCCAAGTGGTGATGAAGTTGTTCAGAATTCCAAAGTACCTGCTGGTTCCACCATCGGTAAGGAAAAAAAATTAAACTTTCCTGAAGTCATCGAGTATTTTCTTGAAATTTCCCATGTACTGTCTTCAGATTTCTTCAAGTATTTTTTTAAAATTCCTCGAGTATTTCCTCAAAATTCCTCGTATTTCCGCAGGTGATATTAAAGTAGATATATTGAATGGCAAAGATGAGTCGATTAGTAAACTTCCCGGAGAACGCGTAAAACGATTGCTGGTGGAAATGAAAGTTATTTTACATGGTGAGTGCATGTGAATCAGACCATTTCCACCACGATACCATACCAAGCAGTAGAATATCACGCCATATTGTTAACACCCTCGTCGTTGCATTTGTTTAGACAAGGAAGGCGATAAGATTATCACGCAACATGTATGCCAACATGGAGGAAAGAATTGGCCCTACTGGTTCAGAAAGTTTGGTAAAGAACTTTCATTCTCTACTTTTTTTGAACAATTAATGAGGCTATTCTAATATATACAGTTTTTTGGAAACACCACGTAAATTTATTTATGCAAAGCTTTCGGTCCGTCAGCCGGGACCGTCATCAGCTTTGTCCTGCCCCTAGTGTTTCCACAAAAATGTATATTAGAATAGTTAATCACCATGCAAACATTCAAAGAACTAATTAGGGAGGCTATAAATTAAAATCACAGGGCAGTATAGGGCTTCCGTTTTCATAGATGTTTTAAACAAATGGATACATAAAATAATAAATGAAAGAATATTAGGCCATGGCAATAATTTACGAACGACATTGTCCATTGTGCGGACTATATTAGATTCCGCATAATTTTTCGGACCATTGCTAAATAATGTTATGTTTATTTCCAGCTAATATCACTTGTCTGGGACCTCACTCGCTCACCTTGCAAGTTCTTGCTAGTGACAGCATGATGAATCTTCCGCCCAGCAGTTTTCCGAAACATAAAATCAAGTTTACTGTTATTGGTATGGGCAACTTCAGCTTAGCGACCAAGTTTTGATTTAGACCAGAAGAACGAATCTGTCATCACAGCTTTGAAGAGCATCCTAAAACAAAGAAAATTGCAAAGTTCGGTCAAGAAATGTTGTAAAATGCAGAAAATATAGCCTTGCGAAGTTTGCAAATTACTGATTTATATTTTTGTATTGCATGCTAAAGTCTTAACTACATTCGGCTCAAAAGTGGTTATGTTTTCCGCGCGTAAAAAAGAAATAAACAGAGTTGCAAACTTCACAGAACTATATTATTCGCATTTTATGGCATTTCGCTCGCAAACTTTGCCGTTTTACTCATTTCAAGATGCTGTGGTTTAGGATTTAAGCTGTGATTATGGATTTCACTCTTATTGTTTTGATCAAAATTTGGTCTATAGCTGGAATTGCGTACTATTTTATGTAGTTTTATTATGCATCCCAAAAAGCGTCACAGAGCAACGAATATGGCGGCCTACTTCAAAAGTTTGTACGAAGAACGAGCAAGAAGAAACTTATTTTCACTTGCTAATGTGTTTTTCACCACGTACAAGACTACCACGCGCATCATGAAAGGAATTCGCATCGTTTTCTCACCATGATGTCAGGGTTTTTCATTGCGTTTTTCTCTGTTTACATTTACAGAAGGTTCACCTGAGAAATTTACGGTTGGCGTGCTGGAAAATCCTTTGCGTATTGCATCGCCTTTTCATGTGAGTTTTATGCAAAAAAACGGACTGTTTTAAGTTGCAATATATTTGGAGATTCAATTGAAGTGTCTATATCAAGGTCAGGGATTGTACATTTGTATACATTATTTGAATCAATTAAAGAAGAATTGTACTATATCTTCTTAATTGTGTGAAAACTTCGTGTCCATAGATTTAAAGTGACTATATCAAGGTCAAGGATTGTACGTATTTATAATATTCGTGTTATTTAAGGAAGAACTGCAGTAGATATCTTTTTTGTAGAACAATTTAAATACTGTAGTAATGTAAGTACCGGTCCCTACAGTACAATGTTAGGATTTGTTTATGTGGTGGTCTATTTTTGTAGATCCCAATAAACCTTCAAGACAATTTTGGCAACCCTACGAAACCGTCGGGAAAATTTGAAGCGACTTTGTCTTCAAGGTAAATAAAGCCCGTTTTCCACTAGGCGAATTTTCTCTAGCGAAAAATAAATGCAGCAACGTGATTCGCTAGCAAATTAATTTGCCGCGAAAAAGTCGAAAACGAGCCAATCACATTGCCAGATTTCTTATTCGCGCGAACAAATTCGCATAGTGGAGAACGGGCTTTAATCTAAACAATAGCGAGTTAAAGCAAGCAGCGTTTTTGACAAAATGTACATCGACCGGAAGTAAACTTGACGTTTTCCACTAATCACCGAGCTTGACCCGGTCCTTTGGCGTTTTTTCATGCCGTTCGTGTTGTCAGATGCGCCGCTGGCTTAAACTCGCTAATAGAAATAGGTGCTATATGGGGTTTTAATTAATATACAAAACGTGAGTGCTCAAGTTATCCATTAATTTTTGAATGTCGATTGATTTTAGCCCGGTAAATTGAGAGAAAAGTTCGTGTAAACTAGGTCGAAATCTTTATCTAAGTATACAAACATTGATTAAATGTGGATTTCTTCTGAGTTTTGTTCATGAATTGTTGATGAGTTTTTTTAAGAAGGCCTAAAACCATTGGTAGAGATTTCATTCAACAGTAACTAGGAAAGAGGCACAAAATATTTCTTTAATGCAATTTTTTGTGCTGTTTCAGTGGTTTGGAGATCACTCATGATACAACGATAGTGAAAGGCAATGGTTTAATCATAAAAGGAGTCACAATTCTTGGAACTGTTCCTTCTCATACGGGAAAGGTATATCATGCGAACTTTATGTCAGTATACAGATATCCTGCTCAGGCTTGAAGCCTACAACTTTGGTGTAAATGCCTTTCTGTTTCCGCCACGTCCTAGCAAGTGCCCTAAAATAAAGACCGTCACCCCCCGGAAAGCCACTTTGAAAATTATGTGTTCGGGGAGGGGGTAAATGCTTTTTGAGTACTTGCTAACATTGTGGCGACCGTGAAAACACGTAAAACGGACTTGCGCGATTTTGGGGGAGTCGAATATCTCCATAGTCTTTTATCTGTGTCGTAATCCATCGACGACTTCTTCCGAATCATATGATCAAAATCGTCTTCTTCGTGGATCACCGAAAATGGATCGGAGAACATATCCGATGAATTACGACTTATGAAAACCAGAATTTTGTTTTGTGCATTTTTTCTCACAGGACTTCAACGTTAAAGTAGGTCTTTCTGGTATTGATGAACAACAGACTCTAAAAATGCGTTTGTTACCAGGTAAAAAGAGTTCTTTCTTTCTGTACTAGCGTTGGTATTTTGAGGCAAAGCAGCGGTTTCTTTTTTGGGTGAACTTCATGTAAGGTTTGTGAAAGTATTGTTTTTTTCAAAACAGGTCCCCCAAGTTTGATTGTTACGGATCCACCAGATGACTCAGTTGAGATCGAGAACGGTACACCGCTGACATTAGCTATTCAGGTTAAAGACAAAGCAGGCAACATGACTGCTCAACCAAAACTTAATGTTGTTTGCAAGGTAAAGTAGTAAATATAGCGGCTTCCAGTCTTATTTATTAGACTATTCCCATTACAACTAGCGAATAGCAAGAGAAACTTACAAAAGGAATCATTCACCCGAGTTTGTTTGCTATGGTGTGCTTATCGCGGAGACTGGAGCGAATTACATCACTTCCGGTAAAAGAGTGCGCTGCAAATGGCTTAGAAATGTATACTTCCCCGGGCCCATTGCAAAAAGAAACGACCAAATTTTTTAAATCAAAGCGACAAAACTTACTGTTCATAGCTTGCCGTTCTTGATTTCAAGCAAACACGACTAACGTCAATAACGTGAAAATTTTGTACACGTCACGTCGTGATGAGAAAAACGTCGCCTGTTTAAATGCCCACTTACACGGACGATTTTTGATGCGATTTTTTTCGTGCTGAATGATGTGATAGAGTGAATACTGGCTAATGTGCTTGGTCCAACAATTTACTGATGCACTCGCCTGTCAACCTACTCGATCACATACGCTAAGAGGAGAAAAAGTGCAGCAAAAATCGCCCGTGGAAACGGGCTTTAAGCCTTCTATTAATATATTTTTTTTCTTTTGTCAGTTGACAGGGTCGCCAGGTCTACCCACATATAACGTTGACTGTAGTACCTCTGGCAAGGCCACATTGACTGGGGCTCCGATTCTTATTAATAATCTCGTCAAGATCACGAAACTGAAAGCTAAGATTGAGTTACAGGTAACGTGTTTGCTATTTCATTATGTACAAAGCTTTCGAAGGAGCGCAGTTGGTAATTTTCAATCATTTCTTGGTGAAGATACTGGAATGAAGGGTTGAAACGTCAAGTTGTGAATTGTATAGTTTCACTAAGTTATACTCATTTTGGCTTACCAAAGTAGTGATGATGTGTGATGAAGGCACTAGACTGCATAGTCAAAACCGTGGATCGTGAATAGAATTTCTTACTAAGTTAACATTCATTTCACGAAACCAGAGAAGTGATAATGTGCGATGAAGACACTAGACTGGAGTGCTCAAAACTTTGGGTAGTGAATCGACAGAATCGTAACTTCTTGCTGAGTTGCATTCATTTTACGAAAGCGGAGGAATGACAATAAAGAGGTTAAGATTTCACGATTTCCCGTAACGTGTACAGGTAGCTTGATTTTTCGTTTTGATTTTCTGCAATATTTGTGCGTCTGCCTAAAATTAACTTCTACAATCTTTTATACAAAACTATATTCTGCAACAAATCGGAAGAAAATGTAGAAATAAACGTGAAGAAGTCTGCCAGACATTGTGATTAAACTAACGCTACCCGTAGCCATCACGCGAAATAGCGGTATCTTAACCTCTCTAACAAGTGATGGACTCGTGGGACTGGAAGTGTGGAAACGTTGAGTTGTGATTTGTAACTTCATAAGTTGTATTCTATCTGTTAAACCAGAGTAATGGCACGCTCAATCCGTTATTATTTTCAGAATTTCAAAGACATTCCTTGTATTGAGAAAGTCATTTTAGTCAATCCCAGCTCCCGCGCGGCCAGTATCGAGGTGTACTACATGGAGCCTGGGGAAAACAAAAGCGGAAAGTTGAACAATGAATATGAACTATCCTGTGTGGCTGGAGAGACTGTCACTGGACTAAGTATGAAACTGGAGCGCTTACTATTATCACATGCATTTTAGCGCGTGACATCACAGAAATAGAAGTTTTAAAATTTGCCAAGTTTCCAAGTCATGTCTTCGTTAAGTGTACTTCGACTAATCTCTCTTTTTCTTCTATAAGGTTTTAAGATATTTGACGAAGGGAAAAGACAATTGACGATTGACAATGCGTTGGCTTCCAAAATTAAGGTAAAGAAGTGACTCAACGTTCTGAATATGTACTATCGTTGACCTTGATAAGGCACGTTAAATTACTGATGATGTAGTTGTTTCATTAGAAGATATATAGCAATTCTTTACATTATTTAAATAGGATATATAAGTACAATTCTTGACCTTGATGTAAGCACTCTAATTCATTGATAATGAAATTTTTGTATAAGAATACATATTGCAATTTTTCTAAAAAATATTCAAATGTCGTAAACATGTACAATTTCTGGCCTTGCTACAAGCACTCTAAATCAATGAGGATGTAGATTTTGTATTAGAAAATAACTTGCCACACTTCTTTGACTTAAATATTATGTACAATCCCACAGCTTAATTGGTTTAATGTTTTGACTTTTTTTCTAGGTGAACTGGATGAACAAAGTTAGTCGTGATATTCTAAAACAAGGATTACTACCGGATATTAAGGTACAATATATATTTTCTCTATTTCACAGGGCAACGAACGATTGTCAAATTCAGAAGTGTTTACCTTATAAGAGCGAGAAAATCAAACTATTCTCGATGTGTTTTCACCCCCTATAATATAACTACACGTATAATGAAAAGAATTAAAGTCACTTTCTAGTGATAACTGCAAATTCATACCGATCTGCTGTCATGCAACATAGCTTAGTAATACCTACCTAGTTGTAGACAGTTATAAAGGCATAAAGTTTTAGCTCGAGAAATATGGCATGTTTTCTTCACTATAAGTACACGTGTGGATATATCTTTTGCTTGTGAACCATTCAGGCTCCAAATACCGTGAATGACACGAAGTTTTGTCAAGTTTCGCTTGGTGCGGCGTTAGGAGTAGAGTTCTCTTTTACTCTCATGTAAGTGTTTTTAAAAAACTGAAGTCCTCTTCACACGGGTCCATTGGGAAATTGTCGGATCAAGAATAGTCACCTTCAACACGACAAGTGTCTTAGCAACAATTGTTCGTGTATACGAAGCTCTACGCTGTGTAACTATTGTTAAACGTCTCACATGCATCTTACGCCTCTTGATACTTGAATTTTTGTTCATGTGTTTACAAGTTATATTTTATAATTTCTATTTCGTTTTCAGACCGCAGGCAGACAAGGCGGCCAGCATGAAATGTTCCTGTTCTGACAACAAAATTCAGCTTGGCGAAGTTTTAAAACATGAGATAATTGTGACGTTCTGTGATAAATATGGCAACCAAATAACCAAGGTAATAAGTTGAAAAATGTATAGATGCAGTACATGTTTGCGGTCCAAAAAAATATCCAGAATTTGCAAAGAAAAGGCTTTCGTCAGGAAAAACTAGTGGGCTTTTTCAAAGTTTCCCTTCACGAAAACCTATAATGCTGTTTGCAAGCTACCATGAGGCGTGCGTTTTTTTCATGTTTGTTTACGTTTCAAATCAGGTACGTTTGCCAGGCAAGAACATGCACGTTCTACGAAAAGTTCGTTACATTCGGTGAACACCAAAGACTAACGAGCTAACTTCCGTTTAAACATGTGTAATTTTCTTGTCCAACGAGAACATTTGAAACACAAACATACATGAAAAGAATCGCACGCCTCATGATAGCTGGCAAACAGCAGTTCTCTGCTGGAAATTGTCTATGTTTTAAATTTACATGAAGTATGGAACATGTTCGTAGAGATAGGATTGAGGGCAAGTGTGTTATCGTTGTTGCTTTTGTTGTTGTTGTTATTGTTTTCGTTTTTGTAGCTATTCTTTCTGTCGTTGTTGTTTTTCTTGTAGTTATTGCTGTTTTTGTAGTTGCTGTTGTTATTTTGACTTCCTTCATATCTTTCCTCATGAAGATCCTCTATATACGCCATGTGTAGAAAATTTGAGACTTGAGTGTGGATAGATAGATAGATAGATAGATAGATAGATAGAATGGTTTAATGAACACATTATCGCACCAAAACGGTGAATTGCAACGTGTGTGTCTATAACAATTATGATACACATGCAGTAAGAGTATTAATAGTTTGTAAAAAAGGTTTTGTATAGTCATTAAGATATGTAATATAAAATACCTATTAAGTTATTAAATCTACACCTAAGTTGCTAGATTTACACTATGATTATAAAACAATTGAACACACGTAAAAATACAATTATAACAACAATGGGTTTGTCTCATGATGTATTCATTGATTTGATATTGTTGTAGCCTCCTGACAGTCCAACATTACCTATCATTGTCACTGGAGATGGTTTGTGTCAAAGTGCTGTGAAAGTCTCTTTCAGCAAGGATGGAGAAGTGTCGATCAAAAATATACAATTTGATGATCGAGTTGTTGGTGTGAAAGAACTCACAATCAAGTGGGAGAATCTAACTTGCTATCAGCGAATTGAGGTGAATAATACTTTTGTGTACAAGTTTCTTGACGAATTCACTTGCTCGTGTGTACAACGAACAAGTTCTCCTTGACAAATTTCTTGACGAGCTCACTTGCTCGTGTGTACGACGAACAAGGGTTCCTCGACAACGACTCCATTGTTCAAGGTGTTCACCAACTTCGACATTGTAATGAATTTCCTCTGTTTTCTTCTAGGTGAAAAGTGGTCCGCCTGCGAAGCTGAAATTGATAAGTTTCAATGTGACCCAGGTAGGTTTGTTTTTATAATAATTATAACGTATAGTGGCCAATTTCACTTACAAGTCAGTTTCATTGTCTTTTTAGCCTATAGGTGTGTTCAGTAATACTCAGTTTCCGAAGCCAATTGTTCTTCAAATTTGTGATGACTATGGTAACCCATGTCTTGACAACAGCGTTAAAATATCATTCAACAAAGACTCAGGCTTGAAGGTTGGTTAGACTAAGAACTGTACATTAGAGTGTGTAAGCAGGGATGCAAAATTGTCTAATACAGTTATAGTCTGTACCTCACAACCAGTAGTATGGATTTTGACCTTAATTTCTAACTATATGTTTTGTAGATCATAATATTGATATCAAAAAATGACGTCATCGTGTGACGTTATTACATTTCTAGTTAAAAGTAGTTAAAAGTAGTTGAAAGTCGAAAATCTTTTATTGTCTTAAATCTTCTTACAATGATTAGAAGAATTAAGAAAGTCTTAAAACCTAGCGAATGTGAGATTTTGAAAACGTTGTTTCTTTTACAGTTAAATCCAATGCCATCTCCTCAGAAAACCGATGCGAAAGGCCAAGTTACATTTGGTCCCTTTGAGGTGTCAGGTCAAAGGTACTACTTCGTATTAAATATGTTTCATTGAGCTTAATAAGAAAACTGAGGGATAGCCACAGTACTTCTCACTTTGAATCTCTAGGGGAACCTATGAAATGCGAATTAAAGCTCTAATTGGTCGAACGTCTATCGATGCGGACCCCATACCAGTCAGGTAAGCACACTGAGTAGTTGAGTAAAGCAAGTTTAGTCTTTTCACAGTTCATTTTGCGTCATTTGTGTTCCTGGTATATACCTTGGGACTTCAAATTAGGACTTTTAAGGAGCAGTGACTAGGTGTCAGTCTTTATTTGAAAATTTTACAGAATTGATGCGAATCCCAACAAGCCTGTCCAGCTAGTTGTTGATCAGTCGAAGTTTCAAGACACATACGTTGTTGGCAGCAAATTAAAAGGTTGGTTGTGTAAAATATCGATGATGTGAGTATGTGGATAAGTGTGGGAAAAGTTGGATAAGTGCAAATAGGAAAGGGTGAATTTGGATAAATCTGGATAATGTAGGTAAATGTAGATAAGCATGGACTGATGGACAAATGTGGGTAAAAATGGCTAATTGTGGATAAGAATGGGTAAATGTAAATATTGATAAGTAGGAATTAATACAGAACGAGTGGGTAACTAAGGATAAATGCAGATAAAAATGGATAAATGTAGTTAAATTTGAGTACATGTGGATAAGTTTTTCTCTATATGTTTTGTAGATTTTTCAGTGCACGTGCTTGCTGAAGATGAACACGTGATGAAGGTCGCGGCGAAAGATTTCGTTTTAAAACTTTGGTCTGTGGAAAAAAATACTTCGTCGTCAGAACCTCCAGCTAAGGTGGTTTTTAAGTTGTCGTTGCACTGAGATGTCAAAACGTGAATATGGTAAACGTATATCCTACATTGATTTTTCAGGCTACATCATTCCAGCCTGGCAAAAAAACCTCTTCGGACAAAGAAAATCATTGCTATTTCAGGTTTGTTGATTACAACTACGTGATTTGACCGTGAGCAAAAAGACTACGACTAGCAACAGAACAGATATCCGTTTTGCTGTTTTTGATCACTTTTTTCTATCTTTCCCCTTCATGACATTAGTCAAAACTTGGTAAATATATTTGGTGGTAAGAAAGACAAGTTCGTGGCAAATTTAGGTCCAAAAGACAATGTAATTCATGAGATAACAACTATTTTTAAACGAAAACTAATTTTTATATGACAACTAGTCCCAGTCTTTTTTCGTGTTTTCAGATCACCTGGAAAGTGGCGTAAAATTCCTTGCGTCCATTATGGCGCGTTTTCCACCACGCGAATTTGTTCGTGCGAAAAATAAATCTCGTTACGTGATTGGCTCGCTTTCGACTTTTATGCGGCATATTATTTTGCTAGCCAATCACGTTGCTGGAATTGTTTTTCGCTCGAAAAAATTGGTGCGGTGGAAAACGGGCTACTTGTATGTGGTATTGATTTACGAAATATATTTTCTCTTATTTACTGTAGAGACATCACTCTGCCAGAGCAAACTGGTTTACACTGTTTAACTGTGCTGTACACTCCTGGAGGGAACATCAAGCTAAAGTCTGATACTGTAAGTTGATGAAATTCTTTGAAGTGCTTCTATCAAGGTTAGGTCAGGGATTGTACATATTTGTAATAGTTGAGTAGTTTAAAGTGGAATTGCTATATATCTTCTTCTGCAAAAACTTCATTTTCATCGATTGTCATTGTCCGATATTGCAATGTATAAGCATTGCAATATATCTTTTTATGCAAAAACTTTGTATTCATGGGTATTTTCTTCAAACCTAGATTCGTGTTTCTCTTCAACCTGGACCTCCTGTACGACTTGTTCCTGTCGGAAGTCTGGCAACACCCACCGTCTCAAACACTCAGAGAATGACGAGTCGTTACCTCGTAAGAAATACGAAATTTTTTCTTCAGGTAAATATACTTGTAACAAGTTTCGATACACTGCAGTCTAGTGTCTTCAATTGCACATCAATGCTACTTTTTTTTGTAAAGATAAATATTAATTTGCATGAAGTCGCGATTCAAAACCTTACGTTTCGACACTCCGGCGGCTTATCATCTTCATCACTTAGAGCCCGTTCACAAGGGCGATTTTCCCTGCGATTTTTCTCCTCTTAGTGTATGTGGTCGAGTAGGTTGACTGGCGAGTGCATTAGCAAAATTGTTGGACCAAGTATATTGGACAGTTATCCACTCTTTCACATCGTTTAACATGAGAAAAAAATCACATCAAATATCGCCTGTGTAAATGGGCGTTTATCATCGTTCTGATTTCTGAAAGTGAATGACAAGGACTCGTACGCGCCCACATTTCGATACGCGAGTCTAGTGTTTATAACTTGGTGTACTTCATTCTAGGATCAATATGACAACGCGACGGGGACAGATTTGAACGGTAGAATCGAAATTTGCATCAACAAAGCAGCGCAAACGAACGAAGTCCCCATGTTGCAAGGAAATGTTTCAAAGACTGAAATACCTCTTGTAAATGGCGCTGCTACGGTTCAGAGTCTCGCCATTGAGCAAAACACGGGTGGCAAAGATGGTCAAGAATATATACTGAGTTTTACTGTGTATTTCACCGGACGACGACAAAGTATTCCTCCTTATAACTTGCCTTTCTTGTTCTATAACGGTAAGATATACAGAAGCGTAGGTAGCCATGGCAATTAATCATGTAGTGTTAATAAACGTGCTTTAAATACATCAAAGACTATCTTTTTATAAGGATTTGAATAATACTAACCTTTGAAAATTTTCATTGCATGACCATAGATTAGAGACTCACAGTTGTCCGACTTAGGCTTCAGGCCTATGATTGTGCCGTAAGAGGCCCCCATCAACCTAGCAAGTGCCGTAAACAGAGACCGTCACCCCCCGGGCGCCATGTTGAAAATCATTCGTTCGGGGGGGTGGATGTCTTTCTGTAGGGCACTTGCTAGGATAATGGCCGCCATGAAAATCGCAGGAAATTCGACTTACGCAATTTTGGAGCAGTCGGATATCTGTTAGTCTCTAATCTGTGGCATGACGCTGCCAAGTATGAGAGTTGTGCATGCAGATGACTTTTGACAGCCCGTATGTAATTAAGTTTCAGTCAGCAATAGTTGATGACAGCAGGTGGTAAACAACTTGCAGTTGTCATGACCAAGTTATGTTAACGCTTTGCATTAGGCCCAGTTGACACTGTCAAAGTTTCTGTAATCAAAGTGGAAATTTCGGATAGGTAAATCTTGGGTCTTCAAGGATTTACTAAAAGTATTTAAGGGAACTAACTAATACAGTGGTCAACACCGACTACTTCACTCTGATATTTCTTCCAAATTTTTCTGAACGTAGAATTTCCCTGTGAAAAATTCCTACTTTGATCACAGAAACTTTGATGGTGTAAACCGGCCTTTACTCGTGCAGTAGTCTTGTTTGAGGCGAAAAACACATAGACAAGTGAAGATAAGTTTGATTTGTTTCCTCTGATAAATGGGTATAAACTTGTGTTTTTTTGACAACCATTCACCCTCCAGGAAGGCTTACTGAAACGCAGCTATACTTTAACTAACTTATTTGTCTTTATTTTACTCAGACGTGAGAAAGCAGCAGCAGAGTGCTCAGTTAACGAAGGAACGTGATCATTTATTTGAAACGATTAAAGCATACAAGTCGCTGTTTGACACCACTAGACAACTGATCAATGAAATGAAAGGTAATTGCTTTGTATTTATGTCCTGTCTGTAATCCGTAAACTCTAAGGAGACTGGAACAAAAACTTAGGCGCTATATTTGAAGCCAAATTCAAGGCCGTCATGAAGTTATGGAGCCGAAAAAATATGTCAATTTCAGCTGCTGTTTCTAGCCCTTCAACTTCGTCTTTATTAACAAAACTCAGTTTATCTAAAATATTGTTATGTTATTCAGTCGCTGTTCACGAAGCGTCTTTGGCAGAAACAAAACTACGCTCAGAACTGACAAGGCAAAGTGTGCCATCGCAAACATTGCAATCTGTATGTATTTCATTGAATTGCAGGTCGATAACCGTTGCTACTAGTAATTTTGTACAACTTAACGGGTTGGTTTCGCTAATTGTAGTAGCCAACTCGCTGTTATCATGAAAAAATGAAGCTTATTCGTTTCTTTATACGTGTGGTAGTTTCGTATGTGGTAAAAAAACACATAAACAAATGAGATTAACTTTGGCTTGCTTGCTCTGGTAAGAAGACAAATTTCTGAGTTCGACCATGATTACTTAATACTTTGCGAAGTTTTACTGAAGCCCAGCTACACAGATTAGTATTGTCTATATTTCTAGGTCCAGACAGTCGATGCATTTATCGGACAGTTGACTACCAAACGTAATGCAATGCAAAGTACGCCTCGACGGTTATGTACTTTGAACCCAGGCCCACGCGGTGAAGCGGGGGTGCTCGGAAAGGTAGGAGGGTGAAACTTCGTGTAAGGTTTTGTGATGCTGTATTCATATAGTTTGAAGGCTTGGCCAAAGGTTTTGTTCTATAGTTTTGTTCATGTTTATGTAAACTCGTGCAAGATAAAGATATAGTCATTGGAGATATATTTTGAAGACTTGACCCCAAAGTCTTTGTTCATGATCATATTTATGGAAAATATAGGTCGCACACCTCGCTGAGGTAATGGATAATGATATTGCCAGAGTTTTGTCATGGCATCTTTCGGGAGATATGGATTGCGTCATCACCTTGACTACAGATAAGGTATGCATTGCATCTCACTTACAAGTGGTTCTTTGTAGGGTTTTACTAGAATGTTTACATGACGTATGCGGCACACAGAAGAGATGACGCTGACAAGAATGTTTGTGTGTTCTTTCTAGGCCAAAAAAGTGTATCATGACTCGAAAGGAACTCAACAAGTACTTCCTCTGGACTCCATTTATAAACGAAGCTTGCCAGAATGGAATAAGTACGAATTATTGCCTCTGAATAATTTAACATGATGGCCAACTTCATTTTGTTGATCATTCACGATGTGAAGACAAAAATGACGGCTTACAAAACTTTCTTGAGTTTCATTCTCAGTCTCCCCGGTGTGCACTTCCCTTCTTTGTTTTTGTTCTTTACTAATGCTGCCAAGTATTTTAAGCAAGTATTTACTCGTTTAAGTCCGTTTAAGCACGTATTTACTCGTTTAAGTCCTGCGGTGCGGTGCTCTTAAGATACACCTGTATACAATTGATATCAAGAAGTATAATTCAGACAACAAAACACTGTAACAGAACAGATTAACTTTCCAAAGTTTACTCAACTTGTAGTATTGTTGTCTTATCTCCCGTCCAGAACATTTATATGTTTTGTGCAGCGCTCTTTAAATTTTTTACTCCCAAATGCGGCGCTTATTCGACAGCGGCACTCAATCGGGGGCGGCGCTAAAACGAGTAAATACGGTAAACGTATTCAAAACACACATAAACTGTTTTGTCCAATCACTCTCCTGGAACCCCTCCCCCCCGCCTATTTACTAGTTGAAAAATTCCACTGTAAACCTTGTATATGTTATTCGTAGACCATTACCTCATGAGAGGTCGAGATCAAGCGTGCAACTCGCTGGGCACCCCATCTACGCCAGGTCTGCTCTTATTTTTCCAACTGAACAAGAAAACTGTAAAATTGGTAGGTTGAGAATCAGTAGGTAATTTACTTGTCAGAATTAGACTCTTACAGTCGTTCTAATAAAAGCGTTCCTAAAATGTTGACCACTTTATCGCCTAACCTCTTAAAGGAGGTCCGCTGAACGATTCCTGAACATTTTGAAAACTTCTTTAAAAAGTTCCTAACTTTCTGTTTCATTGACGAAATAAAATTGCTAAAAAGGAAAATATAAAGTTGGAAACCTTTTTAAAGAAATTTTCAAACGTTTAGGGAATCGTTCAGAAGAATTCCTTCAAGTTAGGAAATGAACTGGGGCCGGTTGTATGAAACTTTTAACTACGTTTCAACTACGATTTTATAGTTAAAAAGTAGCTAAATCTTGAATAGGCGATTCTAGTTGGTTGATATTCGTACTTAACTATATATAGTTAACTTTAAGGACGGTTTTATACAACCGGCCCCTGGTCAACATTTTTGGGAACGCTTCTATTGGCACAACTGTAACTCTTCGAAAGGTTTGAATCCTGGATTATTAATATCTACATAAGGAAACGTCTGACAATAATAAAACTATTTATGTGAATAAGGCCCGGTTCAAACGTCGAACTTTTCATGTACTGAATCGAATGCAAATGAGCCTAAA
>JAODVQ020076730.1:0-17863 GCA_025400075.2 Phenganax stokvisi
TATATATGTAAGGAAATATATTTTGGGTGGTTACGCCACATTTCTTTTTGGGCTCTGATCCAAAAAATTTCGCACTCTGATCGCGCTCTGATAAAAAAAATCGATTCAAAAAATCATTCTCTATGATGAGATTGAGGTGGAATGTAGCATGTATGACCTGTTCGCAAGGCTCATTCTATCCTCTAAACCGTTTATGTTCTGGATGGTATGGAAATACTATGAATATACTAAAAAAATACTTTCCGGGATGTAAGCATGTCCGGTTTGCCCTTGATAATAAGCTTATTTTTAAGACGCGGGCAATTTTTGTTTTTTACGAAAATTTTTTAACTTTGCTTGCATTTTCTTTGTTAAAATTTTCGTAAACTAATTTTTGAAATCAAGTATTTGATTTACTTGATCCAGTAATGATAAGAATGGCGTAATTCGATTAAAAGTCGACTCAATTTTTTGGTTTTTAACTGCCTAATAATATTTTCCTTTTCGGTTTTATTAACATGGCGTGGATAATTCTCAAAAATGAGTTCCATGTCTTTTTTATTAGGATTATAAAATGTGACGAGCTTACTGATGTTATCTCGAAATGGTTTTGCAATGGAGTTGAGTTGCTGAGTAATAACGATACAACTTAGACCATAATGTCTGGCACTGAAAGCCAAATTGACCAACTCGCTAGTCCTTTTCTTAACAAATTCGCTGTTGGCGCAATCGTTCAAGATAATAAGACTTTTACTGCCCTTGGAGGAATCCACGATCATTTTAAAGTAATTTTCGACTTCATCTTGGGGACATTCCAAGACGAAAAAATTTTTGTCTTCTGCATATTGCCATTCTCAATAAGTTTTGTTCCAACTATACGTTGGACAGATTAAAAAACTATTCTCAAAAACACCGTTATAATGTTGGTCTTTCATATCGAGTAAGAATTTAGTTTTTCCGCAACAGGTCATGCCCACGATGATCATGTTAAAACAATCGTCAGAAGTACCTTTCTTTTCTCTTTGTCTTTTTGTGATGCGTCTTGAGTTTGACATTTTTTTAAGCAGGAGCCCAAGTTTGCTGCGTTCAAGTTTTCGTTAAGTTTCTTTAAGATAGCATGTTTAGAAACCACGACTGCACCAGAACAAAGACCCATCATTGGAATCCAGGGGGTGACCATCCCTATTAAATTTTTCAAGTCTTTTTTTAACATGTCGTTCTTGAGAAGTTCCTCGGCCAACTCTCGGGAGGAGTCCATGATCTCGAAATTGGCCATGCCATCACTAAATTTTCTTATCAAAAGCTGAACCAAGGCCAGATTGGTTTCTTCTAGGCGTTTTAGCTCCACCATCTTTTTTAAACGTTCTAAAGTAGACTTATTAGCCTTGTTAACATAATTCGCAGGAATATTAAGCCCCTTAGATTTCACCAATGGGAGTAATTCTTCTCGAAGTAAGGTTACCTCGGTCTTGGAATCAGGTTCGCGATCCATTTATTTAAATGTTTATGCTCCGACTAGGAAAAGGATAAGCATCTTAGAATTCCCACCCAAACTCATTTATGGTTGTTTTGCTTTTTAATAATGCACGGTGTCAATCTTATTATTTTGAAAAAATTTAAGAGACCATCGCTGATGACGAAGATAGAACAAACTACATTAGTAGAAGTAGCTTTCTTTTTAATTTCGAGTAAAAGACCATTTTGGGTATCTACTAATTTTTTGCCCATGCCCACCAAATGTTTGTCTTGGATTGTGTGCAAGTCCACTACCAATGCGAATATGTCTTTGTAGAAGTTCTCGATCTTGACTTCGAATGCTCCTTTGCAGCTTTCGATGAGCTCGAAAAATCGATGGGCTTCTCGATAAAGATCTTCTTTTTTAATGCCCTGACTATAAATACTATTAGGAATGCCCTCGATCGTGACTTTCACTTGTTCAATATTCGGATAAAGAAATTTTTCAGAATCGGTCACAGTTTCTCAAAATAGCATCACGACGGCAGCCAAACTTTTTCTAGGAAGATTAATGGTTTCGTTGATAATCGTGGAGCTCTTGTCCCATTCCTCTACCTTTAAACAAGTGACATTGTCGTAACTCACACTTTTTCCGACCTCAAATTCCGAAATGGCTCTAGAAGCCATGTCTTGATTTTCGATGGTTTCGTATTCTAGCTCGATATTTTCGGGACTATGACCTTCTACGCTCGAGCCAGATTGAGCTACCATGATTTCATCGGCAGCGGGCAAAGCAATCCTAAATTGAAAATTTTGTCCCATGAAATAAGGCGTGATCATGCCATGACCCTCCAAGATTTTCTCAATTTTTATTTTTGCTTGGTTTTAAAAGTATCAAACATAAGTTTATCGGCCAGTTTTAGAGCAGATCCAGAACTTGCTCCATCATCAGACTTACTAATTTATTTTCTAAGATTTTCTTCTCCGAGACCAAATTCGAGCATGTCTTTTCGAACAGTTTTGGGAAGCCAAAGATCCTTGTAGATTTCGAGCTCGGAGTGTGTATTATTATCGTAAACCGTTTCTCCTGCCATCGTGATGATCATTTTTCGATCAAGAGTTTTCCGAGGTTATTTAAAAACCAAAATTTTGTATTGACGTTTTTAAAGTCAAATTTTAGACAGACATATCCAGGCACCAACAATCGTTACTTCTTAATTTGGGGATGTCAACATAAATCTCCTTGCCAGGATTTGCTTTATTAGGATTAAAAGTCGCGACGTGCTTGGTTCTTTGTCCTTTGATATTAGACATTTTAAGTTTAAAAAATTCGGGTTCAATTTCTTTTTCGATTCTCATTTATTATAAGAAAAAAAAATTACTGATTTTGCCGACAAAGTTTTTATTTAAAATTTATTTTAATGACAAGATGAAAATTATTAACAAGATAAAATTAAGGTGTGGATGAAGGGTCTAAAAAGAACCCAAGCCATCTCGAGCGTAAGAATAAGTATATTCCAAGATGTTTCTTGAGGTTTTTCGGATGTTTTCTTAGCCTTTTTAAAACCCCTTACTAAGTTTCTTGCAGCAAAATCTAATGACACATCAGCACGTTTCTTAGTGTCATGGGTCATTGGGGTTATATGACCAAGAACGTAGTACGTTCCTGGTGCTATAACACCCACAAAATATGCCCCACCAGTAACCATACGGCTCCAGCATAGAATATTGAGGAGAAAATAATCGAGATCCACCATTCTATATTATTCTCCTCTTCTCTTATTTTTGACAAGTCCACGAGGTCTGTAGTTTTTTTATTTTCAGCGTTTAGCCATTTTATAAGTTTTTTACTAAGAAGAGACATGACGGTTTCCGATTCATTTATACCCATGATTTGAGAAACTTGTTTTATCTCAGCTTGTATAATATCAGATTGTTGTATTAATTTATTTAATGTGGTTAACGACTCTCGCCCGAGCATATTATGAATAGACAAGTTTATATCATAAGATTCTAGTATAGATATTTTAGAGAAAGATTCATTATTTGTCTTCTCCAGGGTTTTTCTTATTTCTTTTATTTTTCTAGTTAGGCTTGTCGATAATAAGTCGACTTGGTCAGAGTCGTGATTAAACTTTGTGTGGGTGTGTACAAAATTTAGTTCCTTTAATCATGTTATGAAACAGTATCACGATTTTTTTGTAACTGATTTTTGCTTGATCTAGTTCATATTGTTTAAGATTCTCATGTCGTGTTTTTATCTTTTCTGGATCGTTCATTTATTTAAGAAGAACGAAAAAACCTAATCCAAGAACAACCAAGGTCAAGATTATCCATTTTTTGTCAAACAAAATTTTGGTGTCTGTTGTTTTGGGGTCTTTTTTAGGTTTTGTTATTTCGAGTTTTTTTCCTGGATCAAGGCTCGGTAAAGTTGTTTTATCACCAGGTTTAAAAAATCTTCCAAACACTGTTTAAGGCTTGCGTTTACGTTGTTTGCGATCGTTTCAAAAATGAGATTTAACGTCATCAAGCCCGGATCTAGCACCATTTTAAACTAACAAACACAAACTCCAACAATTTTAAGACTACACTTTTTTTATTCCAGAACATATTTAAGACAATTTCAAGAATCATTTTTACGGACTCCTTTAAGACATTTATCTGAAAAAGCAACACAAAACTTATTCCGCGAGAAACTAGGTTTCCTAAATTTGTTATGTTCGTGATTTTCTTAACTGGAAAATACAGCACCAAGAAAAACGTGTTCATGAAAAGATTTAAAAATGAGAAAAGTAAACTTGGAATATTTCTAAAAAATTAATTTTCTTAAAAGTTGTGACATCTTCATTGTCTGGATCTCGATCTGAAGAATCTAAGTTTATTAAAATACTTGTGATTTTATTAACAAGTTCCAACACTGTTTTAATGATCTCCGAGCAAAAACCATTTTAAATTTTCACTCATATATTTTTAGGATTATAATGAATTAAAATCAAACCCATGAGCCGAATAAAAATTCCTAATAATTTTAGGTTATGCAACAAGTTTTTGTTCATTTATTTAAACGAGAGTAAGTTAAATTTTTTTACACTAGTTTTTGTTCGCGTTTTAAAACATATCGAGAACAGGAGGAAAAATCTTAAAATCCATAACAAATTATTTTAAGTAGATCTAAGCTAGACGCCATCACGCCTAGTCCAGAAACTAAAGGATGCATTAAAACAGATATACTAGTGGTAGCGTCCTTAGTCTGAGCCTAGATTTTTCTCAGATTTTGCACGGTTTTTTGAACATCCTTTACGACACCTCGAGTATTTCTGGTAATGGTAAGAATAAGGCCTACTAGACCAAACGTTATACCCCCCAAACCTACGCCAAGCTTAAATTTGTGATTTACGATCCAGCATTTAAGTTTTTGTAAAAGGGTGAGGTCATCACGATCGATATATTTTTCGAGAGATTCCACGACCTGGACTAATTTTAATTTAATGCCATTTTCAAATCTTAGCTTTTTCTTGGACAGCTTGATCGTTTTTAACACGGTTTCTATAAATTCTCGGCGTTTAGGATCGACTTCGTTTTAAAGTTTTCTTCACGAATAATTCGTGTCGGCATCTCATTTTTCTTTATTATTGTTGCCCATAGGGTCTAAAATCTGGTCTATTTCCGCCATCTCCTCGGAAGAAAAAACGTTGGATTTGTCAAAAGCGGGTCCAAGAACATTTCTTCTAAAATCCGCTGATTTTCTCGACCGATTTCTTGGCTAAAGTTTTCCTTAATCTTATCAATAAGTTGATCTTCCTGAGCAGATTCTTCCACCATGGTCTCAAAATCTACTTCTCTGGATAAGGGTTCTAATTTTATCATGCCCTGGATTTGAGATTTCACATTATTTTTATATTCTCTTCTACTTTTTTCGGCTAAAAGAGTAAAATCTTCTACAAAATGCGCTAGCTCTGGATCTCGGTTGTAGTCCATATTGAGTTGATTAGAATTAAGGCTCGTTGCTCTCGTTTTTTAATAATGGGCCTATTTTCAAAACTAGTCTTTCGATATTTCCTTCTTGATCTGTTAAGATTGAAAAATTATCCAAAAGTTTTTGGGAATTCTCTCTGTCCATTTCGTCCATGTCCAAACCCATTAAATTTTTTTAAAAAACTTTATTATAAACCAGTTTTTGTTCAGAATCATCAGGGTTCATGAGCTGATCTGCATCAATTTCTAAATGTCGATTTTCAATGGTTTCGTAGGCATCGTCTCAGGAATAATCTTGATCGTTTTCTAGCATAAAGCTAGGATTTTCTAGCACTGGGCCAGGTATGTCTTCAAATTGCTCGTTTTCGTCGGCATCTAAAAACTGGTCTTGAAAATCGTGATCCCAGATAGTTTCTTCGTTCTGAGTCTCAACAGGATTTTTAAAATCAAAAGTAGGTTTATCATCGTACATTTCATAACCTGTGCTTTCCATTTATTAAATGAGCAAAGCTAGCATATATAAAATTTAAAATATCGTTGCTCGCTTAGTTCTTGTTCGTAAAATTTTCCAAAAAGAGCACGACCGTTGGGAGCCTCTTTATTAATATCGTCGGGATCGCGTAGTTCGTACATGATAGGATCTCCGTAAAAAATTCGGTGAATCTCGTAAAGCTCATTGCCAAAACTCTGCAAGGCGTTTTTTCTAAAGGCTTTTTCGGCTTGTTTTCCGTAACGTAAGACTGAGACTCGATCGCCAATTTTAAATCAAGGAGCTTTATAATTAGTAAAACCATCTCCAAAAAGTTCTTTCCAGACTTGTTCAGCGTTGTCGTGGTCTACTTCGTAAGGCTTAATTTTTATGGTGCTATGCCAAGAATTATTATAATTTTCTACTAGGTCGTCTAAAAGCGAATCGCCAAAATCGTTTTCGTGCTCCACCCAACAATAAAAACCTCGCTTATAAAAAACTTTCCACATCATGGCTCGCAAAGTTCTATTCAGTCTTTCCACAATGGCAGCTTTTTTCCCTCGATGTTCAAAACTCGTTTAGGATTATAAAACGAAAGAAGATCCTCTCCCTCAGGAATTTTTATGTTTTTGAGGAGATGAATTTTCTTATGATGCTTTATGTTTTGCTTTGTCGAGAACAAGGGAACATTCAGCTGGTCTAACATCTCATAAGTATCTTTATTATGAAATTCGTTGGCGTCATCGAATTGAATCACGTCTGGAAACTTCCCAAAACGATTTTTATGCTGGTCTGAAAGATTTTCTAGAGCTGGAGCTACATCTTCTCTCTTTTAAGACTTTACACCTATCACAAAAGCATATTGAGACAAAATTTCAATGCCTACTAAAATCCAAGAAAATCCTTCATTGATCATAAAAAGTTTTGGGGTTTTTCTAGCTATCGTTCTCTCCTTAGAGTTTGGGTAATGTTTTATTACGTAGTTTTCAGAAAATTTTTTATCTTTTTCGGGCACGGGGACTCCAAGTGTAGCTGGGTTTGTTTTCATGTCCACAAGATCAAATTACATCTGTTTTCCTAAATTTTTAACACGTTTTTCTAAATTTAAATTTTGTTATGCCGCGTTTATGTTTGGTGTAAAGTTTTTGAGTTTTTAGCCAGTCCTTAATAAATTGTCTAGACACAGCCGGGGTCTGGTCTGGGTCAAGGTCTGGGTTCACTTCGCTCAGTTGGCGCTTTTGTTTAAGTTTTTTATATAAAACGTTGGCCGATTTATAACCCTTTTTAGGATCGTAATAAAGATCGCGTAAAAGCATTTCTTTAAAAATCTTGAGGTCGTTTTTCTCATCCATTTATTTATTAAATAAATGATGAACCATTTTGGCAAAAAAAGATCCGTGGTGTTTTTAAGAAAACATCAACAAATTATTTTTTTAAAAAAGCCAATAAGAACGAGCACGGATTCTATTTTCCTTGTAAAAAATGCTGTCGTATTTTGGAACTATCTTAATATCAAGCAAAAATAAGATATCAACTTGGGGGGGGGGGTAATAGTTTAGATTTTACCCCATGATTTTGTGATTTCTTTTTAATCGTCGAACATTTCGACGAACAAAAAATAGAACTAGAAAAATAGCTTTCTCCAACAAGTGTAAAATTAAGAATAAAAACTCAAGTACCATAAACTTGAAAAAAATTGGACTACTACTAGGGTTTGAAGCCAACACCCAGGTGGCGTCCAATGCAGAAAAAACTAGTTTGAATGTCGTCGATATTTTTAAGGGATTGCGTTATCTTCTTATTTCTTGTCATATCGTAGATGAAGAAAATATCGTGTCAGGAAACAATCATGGGGAAAATTCAAAATTTATTTGTAGTCTTCTTATAAGTACCGATATAAGCCTAAATGGAGGTGTAGAAAAACATGTCGATATAGGCTCAAGGGTTTTTCTAAAATATGGTATATGGAATCTTTTAAATTTTAATATAAGTTCCAACGTGAGTGAAAACGCTCATGGTAGTTTGAGTATTGCTCAGGTCTTGTTAGAATTTTATATAAAATAAAAGATGGATCAATACTACCATTGGACATACAATAAAAAATACGGCGCAGATTTGATCAAGAAATTGATAGATTCTTGGTCCAAACAATCTACAAAACGAGACTTTTTAAAAAAATATCCAAACGCAGATTTGGCTTTTTTTGTTTTTGATTATCAAGTAAAAGAAGAAAAAAATACAAAATCCGGGTTGTCTTTAAAAGTAGTTCTGGTGATTTATTACAACACGCATCTTGGTTACCGCTACGCCTTGGGAACTTATGCTTTTAAGCATAACGTAAACTGGCAAAAAGCCTTGGGGATTTCTATGGCTAAGATACAAAATAACATGGATTGAACATGGACCCTTAAAATTTGGAACTATTTTGGCGCGGTTCAAGACCTAACCTTGAATATTAAAAGTTCCAAGGCTCCTGAAGAAGATTTTGAAAATTTTAAAATTTACGTCAACGAGAATGATTATTTCGAAAAATTGAAACACCTTGGAAAAATTTAAAAGACAAGCAAGATATCACAAAGGCGGATTTTGACTATGAAAACGAGCCTTATTTTTGTAGTATTTTGGTGGCCTATGTGTTAAGTTACTTTGGAGGCATGAGCATGAAACACATTTTAAATAAAAATCAGCCCAAGATCATAAGCTCTATTGCAAAGTATTATTTTTATTATCGCATGGTGAGATTTTTAAGGAGTCCTAAAAAACTTTCTCCTTGGGCTACCAAAAAAAATCTAGCCCCCATGAGGAAAATATGGAAACAAGAATTAGCTCATACCCGTGCTAGACTAGACTATTTCAAGTCTAAGCAAGATCCTAAAAAAACGAAGGGTTTTCATTACGTTTTCCCAAAGCATAATAGATCCATGGGCATTTTAGGAATAAGTTACGAAAAGCTCGTTAAAGTCTAAAACACCTCGGATCAGGATTGGAAATTTTTCATAAAATTAAATTCTGATGGGTTGACACGTTTAGGCCAAAAATTATTACAACAAGCCGTGGAGTCTTATGTTTATAGTATTTTAGGAGCTCAAGCCAAGACTAGATGGTCTATGGTAAATCAGGGTGCAAAATCTGCTCAGACTCAAGACATTTTTTGAAAAATCGTCCGAGACACGATAGTCCAAGATGATTTTACTATAACAATCTCCAACATGAGAACCGCCATAGAAAACACCAACGTCGTTTTAGACATGGTAATCGGCCCTGGAATTATCTTGGTGCCTTCCGATATGATCATTTTTAAGGATCCTGTTCCTGGTTTTAATAATATTTTGATGGTGGCGAAAAGTAACATGAAATTTTGACTTAATAAGAATCTTAATAAAACGAGCGTTGATGAGCATAAAAAAGAACTTAGCACAGCTCTTACAAACGTTAATAAAACAAAATCTCCCCAGCCTATCAAAAAACTTGTTACAAACACGAGCACTACCGGTTCGATCTTAAAAACACCTGAACCTAGTTATAATCCTATTTTTGGAATATTTGGTCTTATTTTAGGCCTATTTTTTATATAATAAATGGGTTGTGTTTTTAGTAGACAAGCACAGTGAGCGTCTACATCTTGTTCTTGCATAAAATCAGAAAAAATAGAAAATTGGATCGAACATCCTTCTAAACCTGGAGAAATGATAAAAGAACTCGTTCATAAAAAAGCTGCAATTGTTTTTCTAGAATAGGTTAAAATGGCGCTCAAATTAAAATAGAAGAAAATTTACATTTCAAAACTAGGACTAGATCTCATGTTAAAAAAATTTCCAAGGAAATTTTGGACTCACCTAAGATTATGAGATCTCATTCTTTATAAATAAATGAGTTATTTTTTTGGAACCACAAACAAAGCAAGCCTGAGAATTCCGACCGAGAATAATAACATAAGAAAATTAACCAAGACTAGCGATCAGCTAGTATCCAACCTAAAGAGTTTAACATCCTCGAATACTCAGCTCATATTGGACGTTCAAACCCTACAGTCCATGGTGGGGTCTCATACTAGTATTTTAAATCATAATTGAACTGTGATCGAAAAAATAAGCAAGACATTGGTAAACATCAAATCGATAATCGAAAATTATTTCTTAAAAGCAAACGAAAACTAGATCAGGGTCTAGAAAAAGAGAAAAATTTTTATACTAATTTCGCCGGACTTAACTCTAAAAGACCTGGAGAATATTTTCTTCCTTATTCTTTAAGAACAGATCATCCAGCCAATCCTAGTTTTTTGTTTCAAAAAGAATTTACGAACAACACAAAAATCGTTTTGGAGTGTCATGTTTTTGATAAAGATAAGGATATTTCGACCTTAAAGCTCAGGTATGCCATAGAAGTTCACATGGCGGATAAAACTTTACCTCAGACTCACGAAATTAAAGAAATCGACTTTTCGAGTCTGATTAAAATAGAGCTCGATAATCTTCAAGTTTATGCCTTGAACGGGGAGCTTACCCTGAAGGATTTTGAACCTTGAGTAGATCAGATTCTGCTTTTAATTCTAAAATTTAAAAAAGATCTAAATCATAATCTCAACAACAAAAGCATCTTGAGTATAAGCTTATGAATTCAACTTTTTTACGATTTTGTTTTTAATAAATGAAAACGAGCCTTCAACCCAACGAGTCCACTTCTGAACCTGTTCCAGAACTCGAACCAAAAAACAAGCATTGCGAGTCCCAAACCAAAAAAACCCAAACCTGTTCCAGAACCTGAACTTAAAAAACCTTTAAAAAAATCTAGAAATAAAATGGCAACTGAAAAACAGAAAAATATTAAGAAAAAACTTGGCAAAATTTCTGAAAACACAAAAGCTGCAAAAAAAAGCTCTACTTCAAAAACAAGTCAAACCAGATATGAGCATGGTGAGTTCAGGGTCTAATTTTCTGGACTCATTTTATTCGCATAAAAAAATCTTAATTTTACTTGGTGTCTTGGTCATGTTTTTCTTCTTATATAAGTCGACTCAAAAAAGTAAACACGACGAACTTAAGCCTGAACAAAACGAGCATAGCAAGCATGATAAACCTGAGCGTAGCGAACATGAAAAACCCGTTCATAACGAGCAACGTGGGCCTAAAATTTTGGACAACTTTGACTTAAAAAAAACTTTTGTTTTTTTGCTATAATAAATGAACAAAACTGCAAAGAAAAGGATAATGAATCATCTCGTAGAATCCGTCGTAGGCTGGGGCGTTGCGGCGGGACTTTCTATTGTGATTAATAAGCTCACCGGAGAAACTTTACGTAGCATTAAAAGTTTTAAAGATCTAGCTAAACTGATTTTAATTTCCTTCTTGGCAACTTTACTCATGGAAAATATAAAGACTACGCAATTTTACAAAAAATTAGATTCCGAGAAAAAAACGTGAATGAAGCCTTGTAGTTATGAAATAAATGGCTACCATAATAGCAGGAGGACTCTTCAATGCTTTTGCATTTGCTGGAGCAGGATTTTTATTCAGTAAACTTAATCATTCTGAATATCAAGACAAAATGCGTCGTCATAATTTAGCCATGGGGAAACTATCTTTGGATAAGGAGAAATGGTTCGAAAGAGAAGCGGCTAGAAAAGATAAACTTTTGAAATATTGTCTGGAGTTGTCCGAGGCTAATAAGGACATGGACCTGACCAATAAAGCCTTGCTATTATTTAAGAATGTTCAACGCGACCAAAAAAAGATTTAGAACCAAAGCTTGAACATTATTATGAACCTGGCCAGGAGATACAAGGCTATCAAAGACTTGTAAAAAATAGCATGATTGTCGGTTTAGGCGTGGGGGCTTGAAAATTAATATCCATAATGTTCGTCTAAGACAACCGTTGCAAGCCTTTGATAATGTAAAATCTTTTAAGATTTTTTATTTTTTTTCTTTAGCAGTCTTGGTGTTTTTTAAAGATGAATTTTTATTTAATCTGTTATAAGCCATCTGGATAATTATAATAATATAATATAAGCCTATGAGATAAATTCCAAGGGGAACACCATAATTTTTTCTTCTCATAAATTATACAAGTAAATCTATGTTTTCTTTATGTCTCTTTAGCAAGTCATCAAGAAACCAAGCTGATCCTAAGACATAAAATAGGGTTTGGAGATCTTGCCTGATTTTTTCATTCATTTTTATTTAATAAGATTTTGAATCTAAACTAACGGGATGGTCTGTTTTTAGGTTAAATTCAAAATCTTAAACGCACTTTTTAATAAAGAGTTTTTTTTAATAGAGTTGTTAAAAGATTAATTTTTATCAATTTTTTTGTGGAAAATTACTACTAAATAAATGAAGGACAATACACAAACCACTATTCATGTTATAAATCAGATACTAGAAGACAAGCTTAACGCTCGTGGGCTAAAGGCTTTTAAAACAAAAAAAGCCCAACTTGCTTTTTTAACTAACAGAAATAAAGCATTAAATTTCTTCATAAAAGAACATTATGGCTTTAAGGCTAGAAGATCCGAGGCTTATTATAAATGACAAAGAAAAAGAATATTTAATCTTAAAAAATTATTAAGAAATAACAATATTAAAAATTTTATTAGAAATCAGGCCAAGACCTTAGAGCCCAAAGAAAAATATCAAGGAGGCAAATTTAAATTATATCACTAGTCAAAAGATGGTCTCACCAAAACTTATAAACTTCCAGGTAGCTCCAAGGTTGTTTCTTTTATTGACCAGATGAAGCTTTATATCGATTTGCTCAATTTCAATCTCAAAGAATAATGGCCTCTTGGACTTGCACCATGATCAAGCTGAATCCGGCTACGGGCGAAATCGATAAAAAAATCAGGACCAGATTTTATAGTAAATGGCATACTATTTATTTGGGAGATAATTTAGAAGAAATTACCATGATCATGGTGGAACAAATGCTAAAAAATTTTACACAATTTAAGAAAATGGGTTCTGGCTGGCAGTTGGTCGATATTCGTCATTTGAATATAAAAGTCGTTCAAGTTACTGATAAAGGAGGAGGTACTTGGATAGAGACCCCAAGCTGGCTTGCTAAAAAACGAGCTATCATCAATCCTCAAAATAATGTTTTGGATAAAGCTGGAAACCCCGATGATCGATGTTTTAAATGGGCCAATAGCATCGCTGCTTTTGGAAATTTAACAAAAAATCCTGGAAGGATTTCTAAATTTGTTAAGAAAAACGCAGAAAAGTTTGATTGGACTAGTGTCAATTTCCCCTTGAAAATAAAAGATATAAATCGATTTGAAAAAAATAATCCAGACTATGGCATTAATATTTTTTCTCATGATAATAGGTCCATTTGGACCATGACGGTTACCAATAGAAATTTAAATAAGAAAAAGAAACTATTAGATCTATTTTTGCTAGAAAATAATCACTTTTGCGTAGTTAATAGCCTAAACCGTCTAGACACTAAAAAGAACAAATGTAGCGCTTCCTTTACTTGTAAATATTGTCTTGGAAAATTTTGGACTCAGAAAAGACTAGATCTTCATAGCGAGTTATGTAGCCAAGAAGAACCTACTCGCACGATCTTACCTGAAAAAGACTCGAGTATAAAATTTAAATATTGGCAAAAAATGAAAAAGCTACCCTGAGCCTTTTACTCGGATTTTGAATGTTTTACAAAAAAAATTCATACAAAAACCACAGATCAAACGCGCAAGCTTCAACGTCACACGCCTAGGGGGACCTGCATGAAATTTGTAAGTTCTTTTCCAAAGCTAGAATCCCACGAGACCATATTATTTCATCACCCCAACGCAGAAAAGCAGATCGAGAAATACTTGAGAGAAAAAACTCAATACTTGTACGATAAATATAAGTTTCCTGCAAAACTATTTATGACCGGAAGGGAATCTAAAAAATTTAGCAAAACGACCCATTGTTATGCTTGTATAGTAAAATTTGATGATAAAATTTTAAAAGTAGAAGATCATTGTCATTTTAGCGGAGAATTTAGAGGAGCTGCTTGTGAAAAATGTAATCTAAGCATGAAAGCTCCAAAATTTATCCCCATATTTTTCCATAATTTAGCTCAATATTATTCTAATCTTCTTATGGATATTCTAAGTAAAACTCTAGGAGAGCTGACTGCAATTCCTCACTCCAAAGAAAATTATAATAGTTCCAGTAAATCTATATAAGTAGACAAGTTTGTCAACGCCAAAGGTGAGCTTAAAAAAGTGAAATGAGAAATTCGATTCTTGGACAGTTTAAAATTTATGAACTGTAGCTTGGCAGAATGGACACAAAAAATAGCGAAATTTCCTCACGTGGAATCTGGCAGAGAATTTTATCCTTGGATTAAGGATAACAACTTAAAATTACTAAGACAAAAAAGCTGTTTCCCCTACGATTGGTTCGACAACGTGGTGAAGTTTGTGAATAGAGGATTACCAAAATATGAAAATTTTTATAGTATCTTGAAGCAAAAGAATGTCTTCGAGAAAGAATATGCTCACGCTCAAAAACTTTGGGAGTTGTTTAGGATGAGAACCTTCATAGATTATCACGATCTTTATTTGCTTTTGGACACCCTATTATTAGCGGACGTATTCAAAAATATTAGAAATACAAGTCAAAAAATTTATGAACTAGATCCAGCTTGGTGCTACACCTCGCCTGGACTAATTTTCAACGCCATGCTTAAATTCACTGGGGTGGAATGGGAATTAATATCAGATCAAGACATACACTTGTTTTTCGAAAATCCTCATGGCGGTGTAACCATGATTAAGAGAAAAGCTGAGGCTAATAATAAGTATATGAAAAATTTCGACCCTGATAAAAAAAGCATTTTTATCACCGGGGTGGACTCCAACGGCATGTGCGCCGGAGCCATGTGCAACAAATTACCTCTGAGGGGTTTTAAGTGGATGAGCCTCGAAGAGCTAAGGTCTTGGGACAAGCTAGAAGATGGATGGGGTTGTAGACTTGAAGTAGATCCCGAATACCCCACTTGGCTCCATGATTCCCTCAAAGGTTTTCCTTTAGGCGCCGAACAGGTAAAAATTAATAATACCCAAAAGTTAATTCCCATGTTAAGAAAGAAGAAAAAATATAAGCTTAGCGATAAGTTGTTAAACTTTTTACAAGTCATGGACTCAACATCAAAAAAATTCGTCGAGGCGTAAAGTATAAGGAGTCTGCCTGGATGAAGCCTTATATCGAATATAATAACAAGATGAAGACCAAATCAACAGGATTCAAACGTGATTTTTATAAGTTGACTCGTAATTCCGGTTATGGAAAAACCATAGAAAATGTTAGAAAAAGAGCCAATGTCGTCATCACCAATGAATCTGACAAAGCCCTAAAATTATTTAATAAAATTAGCTTAAAATATGTCATAGATCTCAACGACAACCTAAGAGCAATTCAAATTTATAAAACAAAATGTCTTTTAACAAGCTGATTTTTGTTGGCGCTACCGTGCTGGACATTAGTAAAATCAACATTTACGAAATGCATTATGATTTCATCTAACCCAAATTTGGATCACAGGCCCAATTATTATTCATGGACACCGACAGCTTATATTACGAAATAGAAAGCCAGGACTTTTACGAGGAAATTAAGCCTCGTCTCAAATCATGGTTTGACACGAGTTGTTATGCTAAGGATCACGTCTTGGGGGAAAATGTTCTTAATAAAGAGATCATGTGGAAATTTAAAGATAAATACCCCCATTCTCAAGTTGAAAAGTATATCGGCTTAAGACCAAAATGTTATAGTACCTTATCAGAAGACGGAAAAAATTTTAAAAATGTAAGGGAATCGTAAAATCCACTGTGGACCAAATGTCTCATCAAGATTACGAAGAGGCTTTGAAAAACTTTGTTGGACTTTATAAAAAAATGTGCCAGCTAAGAACTGAAAAGCATAAAATTTTCTTAGAAGAAATTAATAAGCTAGCCTTAAGCGGTGATGATGATAAAAGATTTATTTTGAAGGATGGTATCCATACCATGAGCTATGGTCATTATAAACTTAAAGATAGAATCATCGAGTCCAAGAATTAAAGTCTTAAACAAGCTTATCTTGGTTTTTTTAGTTTTAACTTTATAAGAAAAGTTAAAACCTATTAAGATTAAGGGCAAACCGGACACGCTTACATCCTGGAAAATATTTTTTTGGTTTATTCATACTATTTTCATACCATCCAGAACATAAACGGTTTAGAGGATACAATGAGCCTTGCGAACATGTCATACATGCTATATTCCACCTCGATCTCATGATAGAGAATGATTTTTCGAATCGATGTTTTTGATCAGAGCGCGAAAATTTTTTGGACCAAGAGCCCGATCAGAGCGTGAAATTTTTAAGGTCAAATTTTTTTGGATCAGAGCCCGATCAGAGCACGATCAGAGCCTGAAATTTTTTGGATCAGAGGCCGAAAAAAAATGTGGCGTAACCACCCAAAATTTATCTACTTATATATTTATATATATATACACACACTTTAAATTATGAAAAAAGACCAGTTTAACATTCTTTATTTGCCACTAAAAGTTTCATGCTTTGCAGCAATCATCATACAAATGCTAGAGAAACTTCACTACATGTTAAGATATTCTTTGTTATTTATGCTAGTTGTTTGTGTCATTAAGTGGATAATATTCTGAGGGCTAAAAATTAAGATTAAAAAGGTCGATATGAGTTCACTCCTCTTGTTGAGTGTAGCCATCTCAGGTTTGCATATGGTGAAGAACGTTTCTCAGGTGCATAGGTTGCAATTTTTGCTAATGTTTTTGTATGAACTGCTGGTGAATTTCTCTTGGGTTCCATTTGATATCGTATTCAACATTTCAGTCTTTTGATTTCCATATGTGTTTGCTAAGGTATGTAGCGTTGCGATATTTTTCCTTCTTGAATTAGCATTGGTGGTTTGTGAGTTGTGACTTAAAAGTCATATCACACAATCCGATATAAGTTTCACTTGATTTAGCTGCAATGACTTCAGCTTGATATATAATGCTGTTTACATTACATTTTTCATCCAGGGGCAGGACCTTAACTCCTGGCAATCGCAAGCTTGTGTTGCACTTAATGATGGCAGTTTAGATAGCTGCAATTTGCTGTGGCCTATTATAATGGTGTCTAAGTTAATCAATCAGTTGTTGCTTAGTTTGAGGGTATGGCAGTTGAAAAATTTGCTTAATGGGTTCAATTTGGGAAATTGACGAACAACTAGGTTGAGGAAGGCTTTGCCCACATTCATTTCGACATTTTTTCTGAAAGTTGTGTTGAACCATAAAATATATTTCTGGACTGGCTTTTTCTCTCTCGTTCGTCAGCCTATGTAAGGTTGTAATGGTGACCACTTTTTTTCAGCGCTTCTTGCTAAAATGTTTTGGACTTATTGAAACAGTATTCTTCAGAAGATATCTCTGTCAATGTCTTATTGATGGCAATGGAAATGTATTTTAGGATGGTTAGGTCTTAGGTGCACATGTGACAGTATATTGTCTGGTTTGATAGAAGGTCAATTTTTCCCACTTTTCAAGTCCTGTGTGACATTGAAGTAAAGTCATTTGCCTTATGATTACTGCCAAACATTAAACTCAGGGTAGCAAATAAAGCATTTTAATGTAGTCTTTTTTGGTTCTAAGTGTTTTGCTCTAGTCTTTCTTTTGAGCTCTCTGGATACGCAATGACGAGACCAATCAATTACACTATTTATATACGTATATATTGCCAGACGAGACCAATCAACTACACTTTATTTATATATACATATTGTTTGGCAATGCTGTGATCATTTTCACACATGTGGTGAGAACTGCCTGGAATGGGAATTATCTCACCATGGCTTTCTGCCTCAAGGTCTATGCCTGCATGCAAAAGACCCACAAAGTAGCAAAGACAAGCAACAAACATGTGATCATTAAAGTGCATTACCAATATTAACAGCAAATGTCATGCCAGCAGTTTGTCACACTTTGTCCCATG
>JAODVQ020076841.1:6220-17858 GCA_025400075.2 Phenganax stokvisi
GGTTGTTTGTATGTGTCAAGCTGTGTAGCTTCCCTAAAGGTAATAGTGTGTGTGGGTGCAGTGATTTTGACTCCACACCTGTGCTAACCTAGTAACACGCCAGCACTGTGAGAAACGCTAACACATGAATACCTTACCCTCAGACTGCCACACACGACTCGACCATCTTGCTTACATTATTCATGTGCCCAATAGCCAATTAGAGGGTTTTACTCAATGGGCGGAGCCAAGAGCTCCAAATTCAGATAGTGTTATTCATGCAAGCAGCAAAAGTCCAGCTCTACAGCATGAATATTGTTTACACTTGCTCCGTTCTTCTCGAAAATGAGCTAAATCTTACAGAAATAGGTCCATAAGTACTACTCGATGTTTTATTAACACTCCCGTGGTCTAAATACCTAGTAAGCATGCGACTTACGTGGAAATTTTCTTGGAATTGGCCGTGTGAGCTGCAAGAAAAAAGGGGGGAGGGGCTGGTCAGGGGTGGCTCGAGCTATCTCTCTGCACCGATGTTGCTGTTTTCTCCGTACTTTCTTCTACTCGATCGATTGAGCGAATTCTAGCGTTCTCGATAACTCATTTCTGCTGATTATGAGTGCTTGAAACATGGTTTCAGCTCCTTGCGTTTTAAGACGGAAAATCGACCGACCGGCTGGGACGAAGTCTGCTGCAGAACTGCGGTGAAAGGGGCGTATCTCAAGGGGGTGTAACATATGCACGGGTCGGGACTTCAGCGTCACGCCTCCTTTTTCTTCGTGCGCACGCGCATGGCAGTGTTCAACAAAATGATGTATTAACGCGACATATATGCACTACAGACACGACACACAAAGTTTAACAGGCACACATAGCATTTTAATTGTGCATACTGTGCAGTTTCGGAATCAATGCTTGGTACATGATAGTACTCTCCATAGATTTCAGTTCCTCTTGTAGACTTGAGACTTTCCCCTTTAAATTACTAGTAGATTTGAGATAACATCTAATACCAGGTGGTTCTGGAGTAGTGCATTCAGTAGGAATTAAGGTGTCTTCCTGTGGATATACTGTAGTCTGTAAAGCTCTGTCTGTATTCAGGGGAGCAATAGTCTGTGTAGAATGATCCTGGTGGGTTGATGAAAGAGAACATTGAATGCCGAGTGAAATTCCACTATTTCCCTCAGTTTGAGTACTACTATCTGCTATTTTGGTGTTTTCAACAGTTGGTAGTGTGTCTTCTATAGGGATTGTTTGTGTCCCAATTGAGGCAAATAATTTTGTGTTTTCTCCATACTCCATAGGTTCAGTTTCATGAGAGTCTTCCTTCTCTTTGTAAGCATGTATTTGTGACAAATTTGTGTCATTCTTAGAATCTTCCGATTCACACTGTTCTCGTGTGGCAATGTTAAACTCTAGGTTGAAATGTGTGTGAGAACTCTCTGGGTTTGTGTTTTGGAATTCCTGTTGAGATATGGAGTCTTTTTGAATTAGTGGTGATGAGTGATTAGAGCCCTCCTGGACTTGATGAGGGACATTCTCCTTTGATTCATGAGATAGAGGTTCTTGAGACAGAGCATGGTCTTGTTGGGAGAAAGTTGGCATCTCCTCCTGTGCTTGGTATGAGAGAGCTGACTTCATCTCCTGAACAAATTCAGAGATGGTATCCCTCTCTTCTTGAGAAACAGTCTCATGTTCTTGGTGAGAGGGAGTCACCTTTTCTTGCTGAAAGAGAGATGACTTCTCATCCTGGACTTTTTCAAAGAGATTGTCATCCGGACACACGATTCCACTAGATTTACCACCCTTTATCATTTGTTCCTGATTATCATCCACTGATTGATAGCATAATGGTGAGGCTGTTGGTATATGCACAGATCTTTCCTCTCGGATTAGATTTGCTGGTGTGTAACAGATCTTGAGAGGGTTTTCTGACATGCATTTGTGAGCAGTGCTGTAGCTAGCTCCTATATCTGGAACGACTTGTCCACCAGCCATCACTGCAGTCACAGAAAAGAATAAACACAGTGGTATGCAGAGGAATAGTCTAACCAGGAGTGAATGAGAGTTCTTGTGAAACCATAACAGGTGTACTGGTACTGCCCATCTCCTCCAGACACATTAACTACAGTATGAGCCAGGATATACCACTTAATTGAAACCCCTCTATAGCAGACACCTTGCTATTGTAGGCTAAAAGCAAAACAACGAAGTAAGAGAACTGTGTTTACCTCATCTAAGACTGATATACTGGTTTGTCTTGATCTCCGCCTATGTCTGCTGTCCATATTGATTGATGGTGAATCACCCGATATCTTCACATTGTCTTTAGAGAATAATAATGACTCTAATTAAAGAGCATTAATAAAATTGCAAGGTGCTAAATTTAGAAATTATAGAGCACACTAATATAAAAAATGGTAATAATATACGTTCCACTTAAATGGTAGTATAGCTGTAATTTCATATAAGTTTAAAATGCAATGCTTCAGTTACAAACATGTCTTCTTTAAAGTATAGTTCCACACGTTCTATTCAATTTGAGCACTCTACCTGATACTGTTTTTTCTGCCGTGATATCATGACCACCATCAATCTTGTCGGGAACCCTCTGACACTGTGTAGTTGTGTTCCACGTGAAGTGGTGAAATATTTTACATTAGCTAGACTTACGATGTTGGGCTTGTTTCCTTCGTGCTCTATGTCATTTGATGGACTAGTGAACTCGTGCCACTGTCTGTCCTACACAGATACACACATGTTGGCACTCATTGTAACATTATAACATAACTTGTGTGTTGTGAACCTTGAGAAACTCGAGTGCCAAGTGCAGGCAGTATAAGTAAAGAAACAGAAAACACAGGTGCATAAGAATGCTTTCCAAAGACAAGAACTCTCCTGGATAGGAATCAAATCTATGACACCAAATACTAGACTGAGTGCTCTACTAACTGAGCTACTAAGCAAGCTCATTGGTAGGTACTGAAACCAACAACACAATGCAAGGCAAAAGGTGTTTGACTCACTGAATATTACATACAATACTCTCTTTCACTGGTTGACTTACCGCAGTAGTTGGTTTTGCAGTTTCATTAACACCACACACGAAATCCTGCCACCTCTTGTTCTGTTCTCCCTGTTCTCCAATACCATGTAATGTCACTTCTCCTACCATCTTCCCATCTTCTCCATTTTCTCTTTCTCCTAGTAATCCTACAGTATGTTTGTAAGCATCGAAGGTGCTCATCATCTTTTCAAAGGCACTCATTGTGTCTGCAGGCTTTTCTCCATGTGCACCCCTCTCCTCTCTGCTCATTTCCTTGTCTCTATCACGAAGTAAGCCATCAGAAGAAGTGACACAGGGTTGCAAGGAGTGTATCGATGTCTTCTTTCTCTTTCTGCTGCTGATTTCTCTATGGATGGGTCCCAGTATACTCTCATTAAACACAGTAGAACACGATGTTGGTCCAGCCTACAACAGCACACAGTAAACCATGCCCATCATTACAAACTACATTGAGACACACTAGAGTTTAATATCAGAATAATAGCCTTAAATAGTATACAATATACTTTTGGCAAAAAGTTTTACGTTATAGTATTATTAACCTTTTTGGAGAATGGATTCTCATCGAGTGCTCCTGATGATGTCACTGTAGTATTAGCACTGAGCACATCAAGAATGTTAAGTGATTTTTCAAGGTGTTATTGATTCAGTAGTTCCTGTACCTTAGTTTGTGAGGAGTAATGGTGTCCCACTGTTGACGTCTTTCTCTTGTTTCTCTGTCTTCATTATCAGCTCTGTCTTTTTCCTTGTCCTTCACTTTCTTCATCACATCTCTATCAAAATGACAATGAAACTTATGAACCTCCAGTAATGGACACTTCTGAGGGTTTTGCCCATTGCAAAGATGTTAGTTATATATAGTTTCTTTAAGAGGAACATAATATCTCCATTGCAGACATATAATATTGTTCATAACTTTTCCAATACCGTTTTTGTTGTATTGTAGGGTTTTCCAGTGCGTGGAACTCCAGCAGGTCAGCTCTAGTCTTTGGTAACTGATTTCTCAAGCTCTCTCGTTCAGTCTCCAGTGAATTAGAACCAAAATTAAATGGGGTCTGTAAATTTAGGGATACAGATAATTATGATCAAATGAAGATCATTGTATAACATGTGCAAGTAGCACCAACTACGTAACTGAAAAAGTTCTATTTAAACAGATATAGTTACACCTCATGATCGTAGCTCTTTTCAGCAACTAATGTTCTCCTGTTCGTCTTTCTGTCTAGCCTTGCTGCGGGATGGTTCTGACGCCTGTCTCTCTCCCTCTCCCACTCTCTCAGAGGCTTTCCCAATGGCCACTCTATCTTCTCCTCCTTCCTCCGATAAATTGTATCTTCTTCTCGAACTTTCCTCTTCTTTGCAACTGGTCCGAGAGACTCATTCATAAACGATGATGTTGCAGAAAGATTGGTCAATTGTTCAGGGTCTCCCCATTTATTTCCAGGCAGGACTGATTCCTTCCACAGTGGCAAGGAGTCACTGTTATCCCAGTGAGTTTTTGGATCGAAACCTCTTCCTCCTTCTCTTTCATTTCTCTCAATCTTCTCTTGAGGATGAGGATGACTGAAACTTTGAAGGTTAGTGTGGTGAGGCATTTTCTGTGTGGAGACACGTGGCACCACGTGACGTGATGCGAACACGGATGAGAGCCGGGACTGTTGCTGGGGAACCACCTCCTCCAGTTCAAGTCTGGAGGGAGGTCCACTGACAGGGGATAAGGGGAGAGTGAGGTGTCGATTGTTGTGCCAGAGGTTGTTGCGTGGGCCGGTAAGTTTGAGTCTCTTCACTCTGGCCAGTTTGGCACCATCATCCTCCACTACATACACAACACAATCTTACTTGCATATTTACAACTTAAAGAATTGGTACACAATACATTGTAGTACAGTTCTTGTGTATTGAAACTTCTATATACAATCACAGGCGGTACATACATAAGTAAGGCCTCCCTTATACTGAAGTTGTATACTTTACTATATATCTCACAGAGGGCTCTATCTTATTGCTATTGGAATTATCATGTTATTATGAAATACAAATTGCATTGGTGTCTCACTGATGGGGCCATCGTAAGCCTTGGAGAGGACTTGTAGATTGAGGAGATCTTTACTGATGCTCTTTACACTCCTGTCCTGGGGAGACTGGGGTCGAGCCGCCGGTTGCTTCACTTTAGTCTGCAGTCTCTTTCTCTCAAAGAACTCCTTTTGAGTAGAGAAAAATTATATAGTAGACAGTCAAGCTAAGTTATTCTACTCACTCTCTGCTTTTTCCTATCAGCTTGATGCCTGATCCTGCTTCTGTACTCAGAAGAAAATGATACCTTGTTGATACTTTGTCGTGTAGAATTTTTTATTTATCTCACCTTATCCCACCAACCCAGTTCATCGTGCACAGAATACTAGACGATTGACAAATCTGAAAATCCTCTTCTCTTCCTGTCTCGTGTGTGTACGTCAATTCATTTTTACCGCGCTATTTTCCCGCGCCGCGCGCGCCCCCTCAGCTAGGAGAGACGCGCGCGCGTGTGTAGTGTAGAGCCGGCCAATTTTGCGCATGCGTATTAGCCTGTCATGTGACGATTATAAAGTAGGCGGGGCTCGTAAAAGATGGCGACCGACGAGAAAGGCTGGACTTTCGATGCCTTCGATTCCGGCACTCTACGTGAGTTACCGTACTATCTAAGCTCGTTTTATTAATCATCTCATCACGGCTACCCTCGTCCTATACCTTAGACGTGGAGTTTTAGCGATTTAGTGAAAGATATAAGCACAAGTTTTTGGTTTTCTTGTAGAATTGGCTGGAAAGAAAGAGAGAGAGAATTACGAGGAGTTTATCCTGCAGTACACAGAGCAGTTAGAAGGGATCCGGGTAGCTCTTGACGACACGTTTGGCGAGGCTTGGGACTTCTCTCTTGACCCGATTGCTCTTCAAGTAAGCATATATACATACTACAGTCAATGCCTAAAGTATTGAGTGTATTATATCTAGTGTACTTTGGCTATTATATATATTGGTTAATGAGGGTGTAGATTCAGAGATAGAACTCCTATTATGCCCTGTTTCCATTTTTACTGTTTACATTTTTACTCATGGAGTCGTAAATCCTTACTACTGTACAATCTTGGCCCATGGATATCAGATGAACCATGGTGTAGTGGTAACCACACCACCTCGATGACGTTCTGTTCCTCATCTTTCTTTCATATCTTAACCCAGGCTGGACACTTTGAGCATGCTTCACTGTTGGAGTTAGTCAGAACAGATCATAAGGTCAGTTTCAACTCTGCCGTCCACTACACACATGACACGTTGTTCGATGTCTGTTCTCTCTCTGTATCTCTCACTCAGATTCTGAACAAAGTGGTAACGGTGTTTGCTGCTCTCTGTCTAGAGATCGACGAACACGCACACAAGGTGAGTTTCTGATACCCAGTACCTATCCCACTTATAAACATATGGTAATATTTGTGTATATACAAATCACATACACAACCTCTGTTTAAGTGACTGTGTATAACAGATGTACATACAATATATTTCTGATGTGTATATTATGCAGTCACTTTACAATCAATTTAGACAACCATGCCTGGCTAGTGATACAATACAATTCAGTATTGATATTATCCACAGGCTGTGACAAAGTACTATCTTCCTCTACTAGTCTATGGAGATGGTGGCACAGGTAATGCAATGTACAGTGGAATCTCATTAATACGAAGACCTTACATATCATTATCGTTTTACAAGCTCTTTTAAGTTAGTGCTGCTCTTTGAGTGGAACTTCTGTTTGTGCGAACATTTTTAGTGAAATTTGTATGCAGTGTAACTCCATGATAATGAAGATTTAACAATAAATATTTTGTTAATAATATATATCATTGAAGGAGAAGATGGAACTCTACAGGATGGGGAGGCCCAGTTGATGATGGGTAGAATGCTACCACTGCTCCAGGTCTGAGAGAAAACCTAATTTTACTTGCCATTTTTATATGTTGTTTTTGTTGTTGTTGTTGTTTATGATTCTGTAGGATATGACGATGTTTGTCAACAGAATATGTGAACTGGTAAAGCAAACTCTTCAGCAGCTAGCCTCTCTGCACAGCCCTCATGCGTACGTAACATAGAGCATACACTTACTATCAGTTAAACCTCTCTTAAAGGAAGTATAGCAGTGTATTTAAAGGCTATCTTTAGTACAAGTGGAACGAAAATTCCATTCTTTCGCAGTATCTCATTGTTCTTGATTGGTTTGTTCTATTATTAGTAACATTTGCCAAATTTAGCCCTTATACTGACTGCTACACTTCCTTTAACTTTTAAACACACACCCACTACTATACTAACTCTTCATTATAGTGTATTACTAACTGTATGTATGTTGTAGGACATTGAATGTGATGAATGCCAATGGAATCCACTTGATGGTGAGTCTTTTTTAAATTTTTTAAAAAAGTAACCTATCCTACTTCTTAACCAAGATCTCGAAAAATAACGTCTCACTTACAAAAATGTGTGTTTTTTTCAGACTGTATTTCAACACATTGGGAAGGCAATGGGAATACTGGTCACACTCGACCACATTTTTGCTGTTTCTGACACTTTTCGTGAACACTGGAAACAATACAAGAGGTAAAAAAGCTGTGCATATACAATACTAAACATTATAAGTATTCAAATTTTAATTTTGAAAATGTAGGCAGTTGGAAACATAGATTAGATTACGTCAAAAATTGATAACTAATGTAACTTTTAATCATTGCTTGTCATCTTATCATGTTCTTCATTATCAGAGTGTTGACATCAATCAAAGGGGCTCCGGCAGACTATGGCGTGGAGCCGACCAGACTCAAACCGTTTGAGAAACTCCTTCAGAGTCTTGAGGGGAAACTCATGGAGGGCAAACTTTTCAGAGTACGTAGTACATACATTTGTATGTGGTATCCCTTTCATATGATCCTTGTTATGTGCATATACATGAATACTAATGTGTGAGGTTAATTCAGTGATGTGTCCACTTATACTTAATACACATTGGTCGGCAGTAGTCGGTTTCAACCACCACCAGGGATTTTTAGCCACCAAGAGACTTACTTTACCACATATCTAGTGTATATACATATATACCATTAACACAAGAACTCTCGTATGGAAAATTTTTCATCACCACTAAGCTCAGTCTGGACGGAAGTATATGACATCCTACGTTTTGTATGTGGTGTGTATGTAGAGCTGTGTGACTCAGATATTTGACACTCGTGAGGTGAACATCACTCAGAATGTGACTCTTGCAGAAGAGTTCTCCACTAACATCCGCCTCTTCTTCCTCACCCTTGACCAAAAGATTGGTACGTACATACATACATATGCTAAGAAATGTCGGAATAAAGTTTCACTGTTTGATTTTCATGCTTGTATGTTTAGATGGATTATGGTCCACATGTAAAATTTTTGAATCATGTCCTCGAAAAAGAATTGTATACTGTCCTTTGTGCAGGTGAGCCAAGTGAGGCGGGTCAGCGACAACAGGTGATGGCTCTCTGCACTCTCCTCGTCCTCCAATTTCAGATTTACAATTCTTACGACTCGAAAATTGTCAAACAGATTTGGGACCTCCACAAGAAGGTTAGTGGCTAATTGTACTACGTGTGAACAAGGTTGTGGTTGTAGCTGCCTCCTTGGCGCAGTCGGCAGCGTGTCAGTCTCATAATCTGAAGGTCGTGAGTTCGAGCCTCACAGGTGGCAGGCTTTTTTACTTCCCTTCCACCCGGCTTTTCAATGAGGACCTCATTGCATAGTATTGTATAAGTCACGTTTAGCTCCATTGAAACGATGAAACAGCAGAAACATATTCATAGTAGACTTTCAAGAGAGAAGCTTTATGTTTTTATTCTTGATTTTCAGTTACCGGTGATCCACGTGGTCGGTAACTTGCTGTGGTCGCACAATGTCTTCATGCACCAGAACCTGCCCTACCTGAAGAAAGTCGTGGAGAAGAAACAGTTGCATCATCCCACCGAGTCAATCAGAGCCTATCTCTCCGATCGTGGACCAAACCTTCCGAGGTATAATATACGTACCGATCAATTGTCTCTTCTTATCACTCAAATATGGTTCCCTTATGTATACATACCAGTCGCTAAAGCAGGCATGACTACAATTTGGCCACATACGTACTTATTCCTGTGAGATTTAGTCGATCTGTATGTAACCACCCTGTACATACATGCATTTTGTTACAAACTCTCAATATTGGCTAATGAGATTCTACTGCATTCACTTGTTTCACACACTCACTTCTCCATCAACTCCTCTCTCACTCTCTATCTATCTAATTTACTTCTCCACAGATTAGCTCAGACGTTCTATTCCCAGGTGTCCATATGGATGATCAGAATGGAATCAGATCTCACCGGGACCTCCTCGAGAGAGGCCAACCCAAAACAACTTCACAAGGCCGAAGTCAACTCCAGAGCCTCTCTATTTGTACAGGTAGGACTTACCATACACTTAAGGAGAGCCTTGTACATGTACATGTACAAAGACTTAAGGAAGAAGAAACTTCTGTATTGCACTATAGGAGAAAAGTTGTTCATCGTCTTCTTATCCACTTACTTTTGTGAATCAATTACTTTGACTGGATCCAATATTCTCTCCTATATCCACTCTTTTTTTCACATTCCTTCCTCTTGTGTAATTATTTTTTGTGGAGACTTTATATTCTGCATCTCTCTCCTTTGATACGCCTTTCTTTTTTCTATTGTTCCTCCTCCTCCTCCTCTTCCTCCTCTTCCTCCTCCTTTCCCAACAGGGCATGCTTCTCTCCTACAACATAGGCACCATCGTCCGAACAAGTCTCAATCTCCACTCGGAGCAAGGGAAACCCATGACCAAGTCGGGGGTGTTGGCCATCTGCAAACTCATCGAGATGCTTAAGTGTATCCAGTACACCTTCCATCGTCAGAGCATGGCCATCGCTACCTACATCACTCACATCGTCAACCATTATGAGCTTAATCTTCTGCAGATGCTTGAGGCGTCCACGGTACGTACACTTGCACTAGAATTACACTATTTGAGTATGAATACTGTATAGCTTGCATGGGCTTCTCTGGGGCAATTTGCACCAGAAGACAGGGCCAGTCGTGTGTAATTGTTGCTTTAAACATCAATAGTATGTACAAATTCATACAGTGTGCATGTATGATGAAAATTTGTGAAGAAACAAATAACGCAAAGCAAATGCCATCAGAAAAATCAACTACATCCATGTATCATTGTATAATATACATGTCTTGTATGGGGTTTTAACGTATTCATTGAGCTCTCAAACTATCTATTATCCAATTGTAGAGGTATATTCAAGACTCACAAGCAAGAGGATACTCCGAGAGGGCTCTGGTAAGAAACAATGCTTAGAATCACTCATACTGTGTACATGTATGCTTACTATAGTGTATGTACATAAATGAAACCATCTTCTTACGGTCTTAATGTAGGATATTCTGGCAGCTCAGACGCTGATGAAAACAGTGCTGAATGGACCTGGTGAGTTGTGGATGAAAAAGCTCATTTGATAATGATAGGTATTGAAATAGCCCTACTAATGGAGGTCAGCAATACATGAAGGTTTCTTCACTAATACGTGTATCTCTCTCACAAATTAATAAACCTATAACACGCAGCATTGCTTCCGAAACATTTGAATATTTTTCAATAAATTTCTCTTAGATAGTGTAGTTAGTAGTATAATTTTTCAAAAACCTACGTATAATACATTTATATATACAGGTACTAAGGAGAGACGGTTGGTAGCACGACTTGCCTACCACTTCATGCTTCCAGTGAGTCTCCATACATAGCTAGCTAGTATTGGTAGTACATACATAGTGTTTCTAGTAAGAGTATGTGGACAAGCCTGTAGTAGACCTGTGCTGTATGTTTAGAATTAAATTCATGTTGTATATTCCATTGTTTTTGACTGGTTTGTTACATAGTTACTGTGATCACCATTGCACCAAGGTGTGCCTGGGCTTCGTGGGCCCAGTGTAGATACATAGAAAGGACCCCTAAGTGTTGGGTACGAGAGCAACAAATGAAATCAGTCTTACTCCATTTATCGATGGTGTGTATGTGTCTGTAGCAAAAGGACGATGAAAAGATGCCGAGTCTACTGAGAAAACTCGACGCAGTTTGTGAACTCAGATCTAGGTCATTATACACATTACATAATGTATAATATCATATCAATACTATTGTTACTATTCAACATATGTAGCATCTGTGAGCATTAGCATACACTGCGTGGTTTTGCTATGATGTGTATCTACCTTTTATTTATTACGAATAGGGTTCAGAATATGTGTGACTGCAGCTTTCTCTACTGGCATAAGGTATATAGTACCAATACAAGTGCATAAATTTTATGTGCAATGATTCCTCTGTAATGTTATTGAAGTTTCTTTTTCAACATTTACGTCTTACAGGATGTGCTGGTGCCGCTGTATTTGAATGATATCTATGAACACCCTACTGATGCCCACAGATTGCATGTAATGTCTCACTCTTCACTCACACACTCACTCACTCACTCAC
>JAODVQ020076948.1:0-17856 GCA_025400075.2 Phenganax stokvisi
TTAGTGATTAAATATTCCCTTAAGCCTCGAGAGGTTTAGTTAAAGTCCCGAGGGCTTCGCCCTCGGGACTTTAACTAAACCTCCCTCGCCAAGCGGGATATTTAATCACTAATATCCCTCAAGTTATGCGTTTACTTCTAAATAACACGAAGTACAGCATTTCCTTTCATGCAAAGTTATTGTTCATCGCGCGAATTTACAGGGCGTCAAATGTCTTAGAATGACCTAAGTATAAAAATACTCCGTGCAAAAACCAACGAAAATTCATTTGAAATCCTCATTTTTATATCACTTTTGGAAGTTTTATTAACCTATAAATGTATGAAGATGAACTTTTAGCACGAGAAGAAGTGAAGATATTGTTTGACAACTCTTCGTAACGAATTCTTTAATGTGTACAATCCCTGGCCTTGACATATGAAATTTTAAGCATCTGTGCACCTTATCCTGAACAGCATCAATCGTTGACTGATCCATCCATGCCAGTCCAGCTACATTTTCTTGAAAAGCTTCGCGTACGTTAACTATCATTTTCTTGGCCTAAATAACAATGAACTACCATTTTATATCGCAGTCTTTTTCATTTAGTAAATGATGCTTATGATATTTCGGTATATTAAACAGCTCACGAAGATAACGAAAAAATTATATTTTTACCTTCAAGATATTCAAAGACTGCATACCTCTGCCAGTATGTTTTAGTAAGCCTTTGCTTACTTGTCACGGATTTATGTCATAATTTTAATCACCTTGAATTTGACTATGGCTAATAATAAGGACTATCGTACGTATAACAGTAAACACAGGATAAAAGAGCACGATAATGCCTTGCTTGCAATCTAGAACCTTGATTTATACTCCATACTTTAGTCCACATTCCACTCAAATTTATAGAGTTGGTCCTTCGCATCTTCCAAATGAGAAGAACTAACTGAAAAAATGTTGTATAAAAACGTAGCGGAGAAATTGACCCATACCAAAGTCTTCTTTTTTTTATCAAAATACTTTCTACTGTAAGCGTCGCCAATGATATCGCCAAGAAAATCGTTCGTCATTGATACACAAATCTTCCATCTTTTTCTCTGCCCATGTGAACCCAGTACTTTATTTTTGTATTTGGTTCGGATGTCACGAAATTTCTTTGAAAGACTGGGAATTTCATCTTGAATCACGTTCCAGACAACGTAGTTTGAGAGAATACTAGGGTAGAGAATGTGTGGTTAATTATTGGAAATATTCTAATTTTTTGCTCTCGGAAGAAAATTTTGTAATTAATGCTGAGATTGGAGAAAGTGTGGTTAGTTATTGGAAGTATTTTACTTTATTTGTATTCGGAAGAAATGTATGTATAGTAAACGTAGTTTGAGAGAATACTTGGATTAGGAAACATTTCAGGTACTTACGAATTTGAGGCAGTTTTTATGACATTGCCTACTTTCTGCAAGTATGAGAGGGCGGGAACAATTACTGGCTCGTCTTCCGTGATTTTCGTGCGACCGAAAATTTCTTGAACATATTTGTGCCATGGAAACTAAATGAAGAGAGAATTTAGCAGCTAAACATACTAAAAACTGACTTGCTTTGTTTTTTTTAGCAACTTCAAAACTTTTGTACATTAACCCTCTGCATTTCTGCTGAAAGTCTTTTACATTTTATGATACAGATGGTTAAACGAACAAACCTGCGGAAGTTTGACGCCGAGTTCTTTCATTGTCATTTGTTTAAACCATGTGTCTGTTTTGTCGGCGCTTGGTACACTGATCTGAAGACAACAACACACATATGAATACACATAAAACAGAAATAGATAATAAAGGTAGCTATACTTTGTAATTCTAATTTCTTAATGCACAACTAGATGTACACAGAGAAATCGTAAGAGGCGTTTTTAATGAGTGGTAACCCTTGTATGGCCATAGACGAGTTTTTTGGAGGTTCTATCTTTAATGGGTAAAATTTAATAGTCTGGCATTAGGCAAGATGTCGCCGCCGCAAAGTAGCAGTGCAAACGGTTCAACAAAATAGCACAATACGTTTCCTTAGTGACTTCAACGTTAATGAGTCATCGTTAACTCTATATAAAATATAAAATGAAAGTTTCATAGTATTTTACTTCTGCCAATCTCTTTTCGAACTCGACGAGTTCTTTTGCTTGTTTTTTTGCATCTTCTCGTTTGGTTCCCAAAGCAAGAGCGACGTCTTCTATAAACTCTGTGTACGCTTTAATGATCTACAATTTGGAAACAAAATCCTGCCTTTTTAATCATGGCATATTGAAAGTTGACTATATTTTATAATTTGGAAGACTGTAGCGTTCAGATTTATACAATAGCCTGATAAATTTCACTCATCAAAAACATTCAAATTGCCGTGAAGATCATTTCTATATTTTGAGTGAAATTGATTCCAATAATCAATGTTCTGGGGCCGGTTGTTCGTACGCCATTTAGCTTAAACAGTGGATAAGTCAGGATTCTAAAACGCTCCCACAAATTTTCTGAAACTTTCAAAACAAATCTTATTTAGATAAACTATAGCTAAATACATGTTTTCTTAAAAAACTCTCAATTTTGTTGTTTAAGGAATACATTAATATGATTTCTATTTTGAACTTATCTACCGTTTACGCTGAACGCGCTTACGACCAGCCGGTCCCTGGTCTGTATATGTATTCATTCTGACCGTATTTTCTGGATCAAACATCGTAATTGAGTACGTAATATGAAGATGTATACTTTCCGCCAATAAAAACGTTATTGACAGTCGACAAAATTGTGATGCACCTACCTTCTTGTCGTCGAAATAAACTTCTCTCGAAAGACTAGGACCGGCCTGGTCTATCTAACAAAAACAAAACGTCATATTGGTATTACACAATTATCTTCAAAAAGCGATGCGTAGATAATTTACTCTTGTTTGTGTTTCTTTGTTCGTTTGTTTGTCTGTTCTTTATTTGTTTGTGTATTTGTTGGCATTTATACCCACATACTAACTTACAAATTTTGGCGTGAGTTGTTGAGAACTGAATGAGATATTGTGCTAAAATCTGTCTTGAAATGATAAAACTACCCTTGTGCTGCAAGGCAATGAATGATTGTGAAATAGTGAAATAAATTATACAATAATTTGTAACATGTAAATGAAAGCTGAATTTATGAAATAAATATAATGATAGAATACACTAATTTATGTCAAGTAAGTAGTGACATACTAAAACACATTAGCGGAATCGTGCCGTCTTTTTACTGTCCTATACGTGTAATGGGTGTACGTGCCTGAGTGATGAATATAGACTGCAAAGCTATTTGACCTTCGTTTTCATCACAAAAGTTTAGCTTGGGTAAGGAGGAAGCGAACTATATACCAGGAGAAGCATATATATATAGTTACTTTCTCACTTGTTCCAAGATGTTGCAGCTTGAAGTATTGCTGACAGACAGTACCTCCGCAAGCACTTGACGCAACATACTTATATAAATAGAAATGAGGCTGTAAATATATTTAATCCTACACTTGATCAATTCCGACTTTTAAGTGCGGCCGCAAAATGAACGAAAAACTTAACAGAATTCAAATATTTTGTTGTATAATCACCATATGTATGTTACGCAACAGATCGACTACAGCACGTGTTTCCAGGCCTGTTTTTTATCTACAGCTAGCTAGTCTACTAAACTCTAAAAGCCGTGGTATGATGATTCTATGCATATTAAAATAAAATATAAAATTAATGAAATCTTTTTAAAAAGCGGATTGTCGTTCATGTTGGATCTAGCCATATTATTACCTGAATGTTTACGATAGGCTCAATAACGAGTAAAGTAGACATTACGCTCACTGTAGGTAGACGTCGAGTTATAATCTGTGTCAAGTGGTCATCTCACAGTTTGCTACTTAACCTGCACGCAAAGATCACGTGACCTATGCAATTCCACACGTTCATGCCATATCATGTTCAGCACAATGCATCTTCGTGTTTCGCACATTGCTGTGTGTTGCTCAGGGTTATTGTGATCTGTTCATTCTGTCCTACGGAACAGTTTTACTTGTAAAGACAAGATAATGTAGTCCATATTTTGTAATGATTAAATAGACAAATCTGGAAACCTTAGGTGCTTACATCATAACTTAGATAAATATACAGCAGATTTAGTCAAGGAAGTTGTAGTGCCTAATTATGCTCCTGCAACCGACATTCTTTCGTTCATTGAAATATATTTATATATTTAGCGTACTGACTGACTGTATTTGGATGACACCATAGGCAGATGATACGTGCTTGCTTAAATGCACTGTGGTAATTGTTTCCGGGTTTTGCTGCGAACAGATTTAATTATTAGAAAACTTTGATAAGATAATAAGAGTTAAAACTGTATCGAGGCAATAACGTTATTCTTGAATTGCTGTTACAGGTTACCGTAGCACAGAGGTGTGGCAAGGGCAGATTTATGTGCATGCTGCATTGCATAATGGTAGCTTAGCCTTAGATAACGAAACTGTACTTGCTGTCGAAGGGTCTCTCCTGCACTTTATAATTTTGTATTTTAAATTTTTTTCAAGATATAGAGCGATGCATAAACTCATAAGACAGTAACTAACTGTTTGGCTCTTTTCCCACGAAAACATCCTGTAACTCGAAGACACGCGTGCGATGGATTGAATAAACAACTTGACTATAAATTGGATGAAGTATTTAATTCGTGCGTTATAAGTGCCTAGTTAATAGGATGTTTTGAAGTGCTGATTGTCATTGCAGTGAAATTGAGATTAAATATCTTCCCTGATTTTACAACACTGAATTTAGTTCTGATTTTATATCGTTATCATCAATGGTGGCCAAATGGCACGTATGATTTCGATGCACGCATGATTTTTGCATCTTCACGTGTTTGGTTTTGGCAAGAATGCAAAAATTTGGCCTTCGTTTCGGTCAATGCGTGATGTTGAAAGACATGGAAATTTTCGCAAAGGGGAGAGTATCTCTTAAATGTAACATGTGCTGAGAAGAATTAGAAAAACAATGTGTGTACATGTCAGTTGTGTACTTGTGTTGTCCGAGGGCCGTATGTTGTTATATAAGGTAAACCGACAAACGTGTGCTTTCACACTCAGAGTTTCGGCATGTTTGCTGCTTTTAGTTTTCAAGAAATTTGATAATTAACAAGAATGTCAAGTATACAATGAAAGTGCAGCTAAAGTATGAGAAATATGGCCAGATGACTGCACGCGATATCTTGTTCTAACATCCAGGCTAATATACTCTGCAACTTAGGCTACGCGATATCAGCAGGAAACAATTACATTAAATTTTTTTGTGTTTCAGTTATAAATATTTGAGGCACATTATGTGACCTTAGGTTGTTTAGAAGTGGAGAGTTTGGAATACAGAACATCGTGATGCCTGTGTGTTTATAACTACTCGAGGTCCTTCCTAGTAAAGTAGAATTTGAGTTTCCAGGAACAGCCCTTAAAATGAAATAAGCTGTATTAAGTGTTTCTAATCTGACCCATCTACTAAAATAAGATCCATGACAAGCGTTTCTTCGTATCTGTGTAAACACAGATGTAAGGTCTACATGTTATTACAGGATAGAAGGTCCATATATATAAAAAGATTTTCTCGAGGTCTCAAAAACGGCCCGAGGCTGAAAACCAAGGGATGCTTTTGAGGACGAACGAAAACATTTTCTATCCAGACCGATTTTAAACCGTTAATATTTGTTGTTTTGTCAGTTGAGGGATGAAAAAAAGGAATGCGTGATTTCGTCAATGTTTTGTCATAACATCAAGTGTATTCATATTTCATAAGATTAACTACGTTAGTTTCAAGCTTGTCTGGATGAAATATATCTCCTAGTGATAACTATCGCTGAATCGAAGTAAACGCTTTCCGAAGAAAAAGCTTTCAAACGTCCCAAATAAAAGTAACTTTACGAAAAATATTGCTATGATTCCGGACCGAGGTCCAATCAGATTGCAGTAAACGCTCGGATTTTTACACAAAATAACGTTTAATAGTAAAACTTTCAAAAACGACCAATGTAACCGGCAAGAGTGCGCATGAATTTAAGACCTCGTAAGCCATGAGTTTCCGCTCGTGTGGAGCGCTAAAAGGAGCCGAGACCCTGGGAATAAGGTTGTACTGTAATCTGACAATAAGTGGTTAAGATGAGGTATCGCGTGTTAGTTTCAAGCCAATAAGTGCCTCACATACGCTGAGGTTGATATATATTTGGTTTAGGAGGTTAGCAGTCGAACCTGTCTTTTACTCTTTCCATCATTCGTCTATTTCAAGCTTCATGCTTCGATTTTCAAGTCGAAAAAAGAAATTATTATAATTCTGTCATCTGAAATATATTTATGACGTCATACAAGCTTAATCGGGACATGCATGGGGTGCTTTTGGCATTGTCGAACGTGGGAACACTCTCACGATGTGGTGATGTCACATATTGAGGACTCCCTTGTATAGACTGACTCTAAGGAGGCATAAAATAGAACATGATTGATTGAAAGAAAATTATTTTGTGTACTTGTATTTTACTTCTTCTTCATCACCATGACAATGAGAGTAAAACCTAAATCTGCATATATAAATTTTCGTGGTGTTCCCACAAAACAGTATTTTAGAATAGTTACTCACCATGCAAACATTCAAAGAACTTAAAACCTATACGATTGTAAAAATAGATTTTTGCATGTTTTATGCAGTTTGGAACAAGACATCCTGGATATATCCTTCTTACATTATGCACCTAAAAAACTATTAAATGTTATTTTTGATTTGCAAATAAAGAATTTATAATGCTTTCAAACTTTCTTATATTTTATTGGACCAGGGGAAAACTATATTTAGTTATGCGTTCTTTCTCATACGTCCAACATCTGTTTTGGCAAGAATCTGTTGACGTATACAAAGTGCAGTTGTACATGGGTGGTTTTGCAGAACCAGACCACTCTGCTGTGATTTTCAACTTGCTGACAGAGATAAAAACCTCATAATTCCCTTTCATAATCTATATGGGGGTCTTCATCAAGCAAATCGTCCATTTATAGAGTCCTCGATATCATACGTTAACCATTGCATACTGTAAATGTTTGATGTAGCTCACTTCATTTCTCAATCTCAACATTTTTACTGTAGTAAAATTATGACTGATAACAATTATTTCGTGTCGGTTCGATGTGCATAAATGTACCCTCAGCTATGGCAAAACAAACTAATGCATTTTGAAGAACAATCTACCCTGCAACACTTTATCAGAACATCGTAAAAATTTTTGAAAAATGAATATTTTAGAGATTAAAAGCAAAACAATATCGTAACGTTCAGTGAAAAAACTCTGATAAATAGGTTTGACAAGGTGTAATCTTTGATCTGGAACAATCTAGAACGATAAAAATAGTTGCAGAGGTATTTCATTAGTGCCATCTGTAGTTCAGTTCTCACGTTTTTCTATCAGAAACAGACGTAAGACCAGACAGTATGTTTCTTGATTTCAAATCTCCTAAGTGGGTAGTAGTAATGTCATCTAAAAATGCTTGATTAAATTAGGAATTCTCCTCACTAATTAGTATCTTTTTACCACGGCTGTGACGAGTTTTGTTGCTCGTCAAAAAGGCAAGATGAACGTAACTATCGTACATAAAAAATGATATTCAGAAGAACATGCACAGAAAATAAACTATTTAACCACAGCAGTACAGCTTCTAACTTCATTGAAATATGTCGGAGCTGTTACGGAGGTCTACAAAGAATTTTTTGTCAGATTGATATCATTTTTTACCGATGAAATATCCAAAACCTTGAAACAAAGCGAACCAAAAATCACGACTACAATGTCGTAATTCTCATCTCACGTTGTAGTTTTCTCAGGCTTCAGGCCTCACAAAGCGACGCGAACAACATTTCACGACTAAAGCAACATTCCACGAGACGAGAACAAATAAAGATAATTCACTGCTGACGAAAATACCGTTCACCATCCTCATGATAGACAGTTTAGAAGTTTTACTGGACCTCTCATACTTTAGCCTAGATTTAAAAATTCGTTTATAAAAAGGTTTTACCTCTAAAATGTGTCTTCTGTTGTGCCTGGGATCGTTACTAACATGAATGGCGAACAATGGACCCCCAGCGGATGCATATTTCTTCTGAACTTTGAGTAAGATTTGTTGTAAGTTCCACTTCTTCTCGTCCCAATGTTCTGCATCAAATAATTTGCAAGAACCGATATCTCGAATCAATTTTATCAGAGGTTTTGTATCTAGTTTCTCGATGCTCTTCAAGTTCATGCATGACTTGTAAAAGGTCTTTGCCTTTTCTGTGTATTCGTCGTATTTTCCTGTATTGTCTTCAATGAGTTTCTTCAACGCTCTTTCTACTTTACTGTTAAGTTTTGCAAATGTAGAATAACTAGAAGCTGTCTTAGGGATGGAATTTTTCTTGATCCAACCACCACATGAAAATTTATAAAAATTGGAGCAAGGATTAACTGAAGTATCCATGGAACCCTTCACATATTTCGTGATATTTTTGCATTCTTCGCTCTTACAAACTGTTGTCTTTAGTAAAGGAATTGTAAAAGAGAGTGATCGTCGAATTGCACCGCCAGTGGCAACAAGTTCATCTGAGTTCGTATCTCGCTTGCTTCCAGTAAATACCCGCACAATACAAGCAAGTAAAACTAACGAAAGTATAATTGTGACTGTGGATGTTCGTTTGGTCGACTCAAAACGTTGATTAGACATTTTACTACAAAATTATACTTTTAGCTGGAGATCTACATCCATCTTCATGCTGTTTACATATTTTCTGTGCATCAGTGGCTTTACAAGCAATCGCAGGTATTGATGAGATCACTGATCATTCACCTGTTATCGTCCATTTCCATCATTGCAAGCAATATATAAATGCACGAAACAGAGAATTAATAGCGGACATTTTAGTACTATCATTCTATGAGCAGAGATTATATAAATTAGTTTTAATGAGAAAAGTATTCAGTGCCTAGCGAATTGAAACGATGTCTTTCTTAAAATTTGACTCTCATGAGATATTTTATGTACTTCATATTTTAAAATGAATGCAACGGAACATGCGATAAGTTATCACTCATTAAGGTCAAGAGAAACAAAACAAAGAACATGCACTTTAATTAACCGGTTTTTCAGTGAGTTTTGATGTCAAAATAGTAAAGTAGTTGTCTGCTGATGCGTGCATGGTTGGTGTGAACTTATAATTCTCTTCATCTTATATGTCTACCGGTTAATTATTGTGTGAACGAATGTAGCTTGGTTGTCACGATAATGCAGAAGGTGCGTGCGGTCTATTCCGCGCATGTACAAAATGAACAGATTTCCATTACAACTATCACTGTACGACAAATTGTGATAAAACTGGTATCGACTGGACTATGACGAGAAAAATATATTAACGAACTCGTTCGTTTGTAAACCTTCGGCTAGTTATAAACTCACAGTAAAATGGTGAAGTATTGCATCGCAAGATTATGTTCTACAGTCGAATCTTGTTATACTATAACAAAACAGTATTAGGCCACTCCAGTCCAGTGCCTAATTCAAGGATGATCACAAGTAGACTTCTTTTTGTACTCACGAATGAACAGACACCTTTTTTGTAAATGACGACACACGACCCGTCAGTAAAAAAAGTAGTGTCGCGACATTTTGATCACCCCTTATATGATCTAGAGCATTAGAGCGTATTGGGTCTTGAATGGCAAAATGCAAGTGATGTTTTCTCAGAACTATGATCATTATGAACTTAGAAACCGCTTTATATCATATTCACAGTTATATGCGTGACCACCCTGAACAATTACTGAGGCCAGACTCGTGACAAGTTGTTTTCAATGTTGGCATTTGATATTTAAAGAAAAGTGAATTAAGTCAATTGCATACGGATCTTTCTAAGAAAAATGTTCCTCCAAACACATTTTGGAAATCTTTGAAGACGTTTGCTGTGTTTGCTTGGATAACTAGAAATTTTTTCACCACCTCGATCGGAAGTTTCATGTAATGTTTGATCTCTTGATAAAGTATCAATCAATCAATCAACTTCAGTCGTGGTCTGCAAAAACCACTTTGATTTCCTTAACATAAATTGAACGAAAGAAGTCAGCAAGACCTCGGAAATCAAGTGAAGAAGATACTTATTAGAAACACGTGTGTAAGAGAAGTATTAAGATAGCAAGCTTTGTCCATAATTTTTGCTATTCATCTATTAGAAAAATAATGATATAAAGTGAATGAGGAAACAAAATGCTGCAGGAATTACATGGTAATGAGCCAATTGGGACCATGAGTACGGTAAGTGGTGAATATTGCTGTTCATCGTGCAATATACCTTGGTGTGCTTTAGTTCTTTTGGAATTCTGTTACAGTAGTTTAGGAAGTGTGTTTTGTAAAGAAATTCATAAAGTGGAGTATTAATCATCAGTACGTAATTAGCACCTAAATTATGAAATCACCGTCATTCTTATGACAGTTGTTGAAACTGCAATTATATAGATACATATATATGAAATTCGTAAATATATTTATAAAACATTTGAATTAAAACATTGGATATGAACATGGATTTAATTTGTATATATCCAATGTTTTGATTCAAATGTTTTATCATTGTTCTAGATCAATATTGAGCACTCTTTAAGTTATCGGTTGCAAACGTATTTGGAATTGTATATATATATAAATATATATATATATATATATTTCAGGGTTAGATCTGACTAATTGAGTGTAGATATGGGATCCTAGTTAAACTATCTTCTGCTAGTCTCTACGCAACAAAATTGAGTGACATCATTACAGCACTTCCCTCTTTATGACGTTATGACATTGTATGTCTATTGATCTCGAGTTTAATCTGATTTTACAAGCTAACTTAATTAGTGTCTTTCTGCCAAAATATTGTTTGGTTGTTGACGTTATGATAGTCGATATATGAACGATAGCTGAGGAGATCTTGACATTTGATCTATATCTCCTGATTATTCTCCTGAAGTCCACTGCACTTCAGTATACGTTTTGTGCAACGCATCGTATTACGTTTGCTTGGATCATTACGAAAGACAAGAGGTAGCTGGAGACACAGGATGCGTCAGATCGTTGTCTTCAGTAACAAGTTTATAGAATAAACATTCAAAAATAGTCTGCTATTAGTTTAAGTATAGTAATGAGTCCGGGTGTTTCAGTCAAAAGGCGATCGAGACTTGTTCTCGTGTTTAATATTCGCAGTCTTCAAGCAAATTTTTTTGTACATACTAGGAAAATCTAAAACAATCTGAAATTTTTCGAGGTTAACCTGTTTTTTTCGTATAATTCTCACATATTTCCATAACTCATTCCAACTTTTATTTATATCAATAATGCCCAGTTTCGTACTCAGGGTTTTTGGGTAAACTCCTCATGACAACTATTGCCAGAAGGCTCCAATTTTATTTTTGATGTCGCACTCATTTGTCTTACTGAAGTCTGAAGATGAAATCTTTCAAAAAAATACATAATGACAGATATTTTTTCAACTACCGAACGACCTGAACGGTAAATTTCACATTTATTCTTTTCCAAGCAAAGTCAAAAAATGTGAAACAACAAAAAATTTATAATTAACAAATGAAACGAATTAATCAGAGTCAGAGTCATCACTTCTTGCATGTTTGATTTTTACTTATTTTCTCATTCCAAACTTTTTTCGAACTTTTTCTTTTTCGTAGTTTAATTCTTTACTAGCTATGTTTATTTTGGCGCGAAAGCATGAGCACATCATAATCCATATCTTGTCATGCGAGCCTCGCAAGCAATCAAAAGTATTTGTTTCAAGTGTGGACCTGAATTACGGACCGTAACAAAAATAAATTTCTACATCGCCATGCAGGCCGAGGTTAGGTATGCGCTATGCAGTATTGAAATTGAAATTAGCATTTTACTTCAAACAATCAGTTGTTTACCACACTAGACCGGATATTGGTTTGGTGCAAAGTAAAGTCCTGAAACTCGTGCCAGCCAGTCAGACAACTGTCAGCACATCGCAAAGTGCATGAGCAATACCTAGCTACATTGCATGTTTTTACTCCAGTGATATGATCAAGCACTGTGATCGAGTTATTATCTCGGCTCTTCCCTCTAGAGCGATGTCTTTTATTATGGTGGATTAAATGATATCTTTTCTGTGTTTTAATTACAGCACACTTTTCAAAAAAAACAAACATCAATTTTGTTACATGCAGTGCACAGTGTGCGGTTCATGCAGTACGGATACGGTGAACTACTTACTATACACACAGACATTTATGATGCATTGACATAAGTTATAAATTTACATGGCAATGATTTTTACGTGTTTCGAAGAAATTGCTAAACAATACTATGGCCATACTGTAGATGGATGATAAGGAGAGTTGTGTAACCATGGAGGAGTGAAGATACAGCATTTCTGAAACACATTTTGTATACGCATAGACCCAACTCACTTTCTATGCGTCATGCGTGTTTTAGTTTGACACGAAATATTGGAATATAGCTCAGTGTGTACAGTGCAATAAGATTTCGGTTACTTTTTATCAAACGCATGTAACATGGATAAAGGTTCACTGGTGGCAGGCAACGAAACAGATTTTCAGCATTTGAAATGTACGACGTACGTGTTTGCCTATTCTGAGGTTTGACGGGACAAATGATGCGTGAGGCCTGTGAAGATGTACAAACGATAGGTTATGACGTAAAGGACAACTCTGTTTGGTTTGTAACGAAGCAAACTATAGCGGTGTTGTTAATTTGTTAATGGATGATGGTTCCTGGTTCAGAAAAGTCACTAACTTATTTGAAGCTCTTAGAATACCACAGTCTCCTGATGCATGTATATTTTTTTATTGGAAATGCATTCGTGCACGTGTGGTTGGCCGTTGAACAATTCACGTCATTCACTTCAAGTGCTTGTCGATTGTTTACTCTCGGATATCCTCATTACTTTAAAATGTTTTTTCATACTTCTACAAACACTTCCTCTATATTATTTGAAAAGCAAGCATCGAAGTTAAAATTATGATGAAAAGTATTGTGCAATCCATAATTAGCTATAGTTTACAGAAGCCTTCGTCATTGCTACTGAAACTTTGCCAATACTGCATCAACGTGAAGACGATGAGACAAAATAGGAAAACAAATAAAGGGGAAAAGACCACATTGCACACAAGTACACAGGTAAAGCATGCATGACGAAGTGATTTTGGCATGTTCTCATATGCTTCACAATACCTCACACTGGTTGTTCCTGGCACAGTGTGATGGCTCAGTTCCATTTGACTGAACGGAAAATTCCGTCCAAGTTCAACACTCAGCTTAGTATCGGCAAAAACAATTTCCTTACGTCTAGGTATCATTGAGACGGCTCCATTCTTGGTGGTCAAACGCCCACACTCATTGAAAGTTGTAGAACTGCTTCTCAATCACGTGCTCTCAATAGTCCAAAATCTCACCTAAATCACCAAAGTGGATAACAATGGGGCAAGAGCAAATGAACAAACAGAAAATTTTGAACAAACAGGACTTTTATTCGGAGTACATTGCAGTTGATGGCTGATGAAAGTGAGCGTCCTTTTTCATTCCTCCATGAGATAGGTTTTGAGAAAAGTACTATTTGACTATTTGACATCTTGCTAATTTGTCACTTTTCAGTTGGTGTGTAAATATTTGATTCTTTAATGAAATTATAACAGTCTTCCTGATAATAAGACATGCATTCTTTTTTTTATAAACCGAGTGTATTTTTTGTTCAGCATTAGTTGGACGTTTGAACGGAAGCCAAGTTTGGAATAGAATTATGATGTGCAAATTCAAAATTTCCGGCTCCGACTTTCAGCTGCCCAGCCAATCCACAACACCGACTGCAAATTACATTATATAAACATATATAAGTCGACTAAGAAGTAATCGAAAAAAGGATTGAATTGTGCCAAGTACAGTTTAGGGTGATCGCGAAAAACTAATTTCGATTTTTACTTCCTGTTCTACTGAAAACAGAAAAGCGCTTAGGGCGACCGGCGCAAAACTGAAGTATCAGATAAAAAAGAAATTCGAGTTGCCAAAAATAGCTACTTCGTTCAACGTTTCATTGCCATTTGATATTATCTGCACGTCCTTGCTGCATGGCTGAAGAATTTTATGCAATGATTGATTCTAAGATTAACATTTAATTGCAAGTGCAAATGTTCTTCTACGTACAACAAATGTGGAGAACGTCGTATTATTTTTCACAGTAAAGCTACAAGTTTTTTTTATGAGCTTGTTTCATTCAAGTGCAACTCACTTTTGCCAAGGGTGCATTAATATGAAGCTCCATTAAAAGTTATGACGGCTGAGAAATTAATGTAGATTCAACTACAGGACTTCTTTAAAAACTTTCTTTTGGCGAAATGCTTTCGTTCTGCTGCTCTTTGAAAGCAGGATAATGAACTACTGTGGCTAATTTGCCACTCATTCCCGCAATGATGGCCAATACTATGGCAAGACACGAAATCTGGAGTTAGAATTTGGGTTAATATCAGATTCTGGCCAACATGACGTACTGCTCTTTCCTGGACATGGAATTACTGTTGCAATGTTGATAGACAAGGATGCAACAATGTTGTGCTGCGCCCTATTGTTCACACTTGTTAAAAATGTTGTTCAGTATTGTTACACCCGATTAAAAATGAACAATGTTGTTCAATGCTGTAAACAATAGGTGCAGCACAACATTGCTGCATCCTGTTTTACCGCAGGCTCATAATTCTCTGTTAATGTCTTTACTGAGTACTACGAGAAGAATGATACTTGGTGTAGAACTGTAGTGAAATGATCAAGAACTGCGTTATGTTAATCTTTAATAAATTTATTTAAACACGGTAGCCTATTCAGCAAGATATATACAGTCTGGTTTTCAAGGGGCCGTGTAACTAAACTAGCTATATTTACAAACTAAAACTAAGTAAACCCATTATATACAGGATAACTCCGGTTATGGAATACAATATTGTAGAGTTGGTACAAAAGGTTAAATTCGCCTCTTAAATGCTGACAACGATAGATATTTTATCAATGTTTTCGGTTATTAGTACTTGATAATTCATTCCACTCTTGCGTTGCTCCATAGGAAAAGCTTCTTTTTAGAAAATTGGTTTTTGGTTCAGGCAAAGCCAAGTTTGGAATCGTTACTCGTAAGGCAATAATTGCTATTAATGCATTTGGTGAACAATCATGGAAACCTACCAGTTAGAGCTTTGAATGACATAACAACCTCCTGCTGTTTTAAAATATCCTCGCTATGTGTCCAGGCGAGGGTGTTAAGTATTTGGATGGAACGAACATCATAAGCTTGTTCAGTAATTATACGGGCTCTTTCCTTTGCAATTTTGAAAGTTTAGTGAGGATGGTACTAGGTCCATCATTCCACATTGTTGAACAATATGTAAAATATGGTAGTACTTGCGCATTAGAGTGTGCTGAAGAACGAATGGTTTCGCTCTTCTTATCAGTGCAATATTTTTTTATATTTTTTGCTTTGCACGTCTATGTGCATTCCCACTTTAACTGATCGTCAAGAGTGACTCATTCTTAACGTGACCCAGTTTTCATTTCAAACTTTGTAACGGAGAGCTTAACGTTAATGCACAAGTAAAATGCAAAGCCATTGCACATAGCTATTCGAGAGAATTTCTACTTTTCTTCATGTAAATTTATGTTTCTTATGTGCTGCAATATATTGAAAATTTAGAATATCAGGGGCTCTGTTTCTTCATGCAAATAGTGAAAAGCGAAGGGAACTGCAAAATGTATGTTCCAATGCGTTATGCAAGAGCATGCAAACATGCAAGAGACGTTGATATATGTTGCGTATTTAGCACTTCACTATTTATGTAATATTTGTAGTTAAACTGCTGTATTATTATTAAAAGTTTGAATTCATTCTGAAATAATTCCCTTTCGTCAATACTCATTTCAACGCTCCTGCATCCACTAGAAATACGAGTAAACATGCATCGTTTACCTAACACAGAACGTCAAAATTCTTTTCTCTTCAACGGATTAGATTAATTTTTTCACCAAAGTTGAAGTATGCGGAAAGACTGAAATTAATGAAAAGAATTTTCATAGTTTTCTGGTTCTCCAGGTGTATTGCTCATGTTTTTAATGTAACTATTTTTCGCTCATTTTATCCAAACCGCCAAACAAGGCCATTGTAGGTGTGTCTGCATCTGATCTTCTTCTTTCTTCAAACCAATTATTACTGAAGTGGGTTTAATACGGTTTTAAAAAGCGAAATACTTTCCGTGCTTTACAGAAAACACGTGAGCAACGTCTAAATATTCCGGCATTGACGTTAATAACATGTGGTATCGTATTTAAACTGCGAGTAATAACAGAGCGTAACATTACACCAGATCACTGCCAGGGTTAAGGTTGCGTTGCACACGCCTCTATTGGTTTACAATTCGTACGCGCCACGTCCTGCTATCAGCGTTCGTTGACCGTAGACAACACAGACAACAATAACTATGAACTTTGTATTATTCATGAGTTTCGCGTTTCTTGCGCCAACATTAGTTTCATCAGGAGAAAATGATTACGACCCATGCAAAGCAGGTTTGTTGGACTTTGTGAGATTTTATCAAATTTTCGTCGGGTTCCGTTCGGCAATTGACTCACTTCACAGCAAGATACATGTCTCTTCATTCTAACTAGTATTTGAAATCTTCTGACACCATTGAAGAACAAGTTTACATCATCTTTCTATTGTTTCAGCTGCTTTCGTGAACGGAGACATTGCCATAACAAAAGATCAACTCCAACGTCTGAGAAGAACAAAAAGAGCGGCGACCTCACTGATCAGTCGTCGTTGGAAACATGGTATTATTCCCTATCAGATCGACTCCCTATACACAGGTATGTCTCACCTTAATGTATCGTCAAGTTCCGTTATCCTAGTCAGTTCAAACCCTGTGTTCTAACAAAGTTTGGACTCTCATGATGATTTGACCACAAACTAACTTCGTGTCAGCTCGTACATCACTTACGTCTGCTCGCACTGAGATAGTTCTTGAATGTTCTTGATGCACTATTGTATTTCTACCTTCCTCACCAAAGTAAGAAGACTCACACTCGCATGGTGATATAACGTGCGTCGTTTTCCTGCACAACAAAGGAATTCGTGTCTACAAGTAAATAGTTGAAATCAAGTAGTGATTGCTTGATTAGTGTCTGAAAAAACAAAGAGGCGGATGCACTTTAAGTCAACCTTGCACAAACGATTGCACGTGTAAACCAGAATTATATAGAGCAAAACAATGGGCAATAAGAACATCTTTCAAGCCCTAGTTTTCATAAATAACTTTGCACATTTGTCTCAGATAAACAGTGAGGCCAGACCGAACTGCGACAAGTCAAGTATATTGGCGAAACAATGTCTGCACGACGTATTCATTATATGTACAACAACGATATAACTAATACTGCCTTGAAATGACGCTTTATTGCTAAACATCTGTGAGTCTTGAATACTTCTGGGTATATAATGAAAGAAACGTATCAATAAAACATTGCATCTGCAAGATGCAAAGCGTACTTGGCGTAAATTGGAGAATTTACATTGTCTGCACGCGTTTCACTGCGTACTATGACGCGTGCTAAGGATACCTTGTGCCAAAATATAGGAAATAACATGACAATCACTTGTATTTCATTCTTATTTCATTGTTAGGAAATCCATCATTTGCGCCGATAATGTGTTGTATAACAGTATGACTGGATAGCTTCACTTGCCATGTTGTAACATACTTCCAATTCCTTTTG
>JAODVQ020077053.1:0-17856 GCA_025400075.2 Phenganax stokvisi
GAGCTACTAGTTGTCTACGGAGAAGCATCATATTTGTACGGAGACCGATTGGGTTGGCACGGAGAAACTCGATTTCCACGGAGCAGTGCTACATTTGTACGGAGAAGCCGTGGCACTTATGGGCCACCGTAACTTGTTCTTGTATTCTTAAAAACTGTAAAACTTTAAAGGATTTAAACTTTTAAAAGGGAAAGCGGCCTTTAGATTAAAATCATCTTGTTTCCTAGATATGCAGCCATCATCATGTTATCTTTCTTATGCACATCGCGTAGCCTTATAGCTAACATTATTATCGTTTTTAGTACATCACAAACATTCTTTAGGCTATTGCTCCAAAACCATTATCGTTCTTGATCGTAAAGGGTTTTCACTTGGCCATCGTGTACATGAAATCGGGCGCCTCTTCCACGCGTTGGGAACGAGGATAAGACTATCATAAGCCGGCAACTTCACTTTCTTCTAGCACAAAAGGTTTTCATTCATGTTGTTTTTAGTTCCAGGAAAAAAAATTTTGCTTAGGTCATGAACTCGGCTACTGTTCATAGATTTGTAGATTGACTTGTTTGAGACAAACCAGGAAACCGTAACCCAGGGTAGGGAGGCTAGGGAGTGCTATCATTTGCCCAAAGTGAACTCCCAGACTAGCGGAGGGAAGGAGGCATCTTACTTCTCTATTTTAGACCAGCTCCAAGCAAAGTCTAACCGCTTCCCGAATGCTTTTCAAAATCCAACTTGCCCTGCTTCATTTCAATAAAAATATAATAAGTTCTATCATTGCAGTCAGTCATTAGAGAGCAAAAGCAAGCGGCATTTTTGAAAACACAAAAGTCGACCGGAAGTAAACTTGACGTTTCCACCAATCACCGTACGCGACCCAGTCCTTTGACGTTTCTCATGCCGTTCGTGTTGTCAAAAACGTCACTTGCTTAACCGCTCTATTATGATGGTGCAGAGCTCCAATAAAGTCATTCCTAGGAATAAGAATCTCCCTCTTCCTCTTCTTCTTCGTCTTCCGCATCCTCTTCATCCTCCTCCTCTTCGTCTTCCTCTTCCTCGGAGGAACTATTTGTTGACCAGTTCAAGGATTCAGAATTCCTCGGTACTACTGGAATGGATAATCGCAAGAATTCTATACCACCACTTGCATTAGGAACCGCTATAACTTTTCCGTTTGGAGAGAGTCTTGATACAGTTAGCAAATCACCAGTAAGACGACGCTGAAATGAATATTCAAGTCTCTTTCCACTCTGTAGATCAAGTACTTTTATGTAGCTGCTCTGTGCAAGAATTAAAGTCATGTTTGTAGAAAATACTTTTGAAACGTCGCAAAGTTTACGACCCCGGACCATTGCTTGGATCACCAGTTTACCAGTTTGTACGTCCACAACAACAAAAGCATTTTTTTCACTTAAAAACCCATCAAAGAACACTACAGCTAATTTAAAATCGTTACTGAAACAACATATCGGATGGGAAGAATCAAAGTCGAATACGCGGTGAACAAACTCCTTATACTCGACTGGCTGACATTTTTTCCTTTTCCAAAGAATGAAATGTGTACAACCTTCAAGGGACAAATAACTTCTAGCACCAAAAATAACAGAAGCATCAGCCGAAACTGCAATACTTGCGATAGGCTCCTTTTTTGGCAAGATGGCTATTTCTGGACTCTTGCTTCCATTGATATCGAGAACCTTCACAAACATGACAGTGTCAAAGCTGAGATAACCTTCAGAAAAAGCGATTATGGTTGATAGATCTTGAAACTCGTTGACTAGAGAGCACAGTGACACAGGTTCCACCTTAGTTACGTCAACTTTCAAGTTTTGGTCAAAAACATATTTTCTCAAGTTGGGAATTTTTTCTATTAAATGAAACACAAACAGATGGTTATGCGACCAGTAACATGCAGCCACAGAACTTCCAACGTTGTTCTTGACTCGTTGATAAATTTGGCACGTAGCGACATTCCATAAATTGACACACCCATCTGAAGTACATGTGGCAAGTCGACTACCATCAGGAGAAAATGAACACCAAAGAGCAAGCGTTTGGCATGAAGGGCGTGACTGGTCTTCCCGTGTCTCAGAGTTCAAGACAATTAGTAGTTGATTAGTGGAATATAACCAAGCATCATCAGCTACCCAGATAATGTCGACAATCTTATTTTCCCCAGGAAAACCAACCTTTGGAAGAAAAAGTTCCCATGCCGCCCGCGTCGTGGAATGTATCAATTCAACAACACGCAAACACTGTTCACGCAAGTAAAAAATGCACTTCATTTTGTGGTATGTTCCAAAAAAGATTTCACTTCCTTGCAATAGCAAGTTTGGATATGCAATGATAGAAAAACGACTTAGTATTCCACGCTCTGGTCGATTACAACGATAACATATTTCACTCTTCGGTCCCTGAGCTACCTTTTTTGACTTGTTGATAGGCATACTCCGAACATCAACTCTTTGTGAAGTAATCACACTCCACACGCAGTACGATTCTTTATCGACAGGCTTCGTATAGCCTATAACAAAAAATCCAGTGCTGCTAAACGAGCAGCTGTTTAGCGGAACTTCAGAATAAAGAACAGACACCAACGACTGCCGAACAACATCCCATAACTTTATCGCGTTTGAACCATCGCTGGTTACCAATCTTTTACCGTTTGGAGAAAAAGCACAAACCCTGAACTTCTCCTTTATGCCGTCAAAATAGGTTATTTCTGTTTTATTCTCAATGCAAAGTACTGTTTCCAGCTTCCCAAACAAAACGTATGAATTATTTGGAGCGAAAATGCAACTACAAATGCTTTTGTAACCAGTAGAATACTGCCATATTGTAACCAGTTCTGGTAAGCTTAGAATAAAGATAACCCCATTCAATAATCCAATAGCTGCTAATTGTTTATTTGAGGATACACCAACGCCAGTCACGCACGATGAAAAAGGCTTTACTAGAAGAGATTTCATAGCTGTCCCTCCAGTTGAATAACGGTTTACACACCGTGGAACTTTTGCCACGAGTGATTTTGCAATTTCAATCTCGCTTTTAGTGAAACAGCTTTTTGGAGAATAATCAATAACAAGTTCCAAATAAGGTAAATCACGGATTGGGCGCATAAAGTAGTCCATCATAGCGACAAAATTGGAAATTTCAACGAAATGCCATGAAATCCGTTGCCGTAGTTGAAGACTTATGGCTGTTTCACCACGAAGAACTTCATACAATGCTAATGCAAAAATACGTACACTGTGAGGGAATTTGGTCAAGCAAAAATGTACGATCACCATATCCACTAGCCATTCAAAGCTATTTGTCAAATCACTCGTTATCAGATACTCAAAACCATTTTCTGAAGCGTGCACCACTTCTTTAGTTAGCTTCAAATCGTTTTCCAAGATTACATTCTCCTTTATTTCTTCAAAAATCGATTTGCATAAGAACCATAGTTGCATTTTACCATCACTGGCTTTAACAGCATACTCATGATCTTCGTAGCCTTCTGCTAGAAGCCAATCCACAACAGACTTGTGAAAAACGGTTACCAAATCGTCGGAAACATACAACAAACATGAAATCGCATCGTTAACTTTACCAATGATTTTTTTTGTATCACGACAATCAAGATCCAAACCAAGAGCTCGAGCAATAAACGTGAGTGGAACAGACTTGTTGCAAGCAGCAAGGAGTTGCGAGAGCTTAGAAACGTCAATTACTTTCTTCGTCACAGCTTTAAGCTGGCTCTCAAGGCGACGAAAGTATTCTTTGTATACAGAGCCCAATCGTTGAGGAAGGATAGAAGTAATTTCTTCCAACGTCATGGTGTTAAGATCTTTGCGTTGACGTAACTCGCGCTGAACATAAAACGCATACAGAAACGATCCTTCGCAGTTTCCTGCAATTAAATAAATACACCAGTCATCTACAACAAAAGGTGGCAGACATTCCTTTAGAAATTTTTGAATATCTAATGCATTGTTCTTGTCATCCTGCACTATTTCAATTTTTTTCACACAATCAAGTTTTTGCAAGGACAGTTCAGGTCTGCTAGTTACTAGAACTTTCACACAATTCGGCAAAGCTGGGAAGTGATCATCAATCAGTTTTATCATGTCGCTCTTCTCATTGGTCCCACTTTCATCCAATCCATCAATGACAATCAGGAAAGGCTCTACTTCCAACTCATCTAGTGGATTTTGTAGATAGATATGAAATGCATCAAGTAAACTATCAACTGTATAATGTCGCTGTAGTTGATCAAGAAGCTGTTCTTTGAAACCCGTAACTCTATCACACATTTGGCTTGCAAGGGACTCCAGCATCATCCTAGGATTTTTTAAATTCGAGTTGCTAAAGTCACAGAAATGATAAGCGCCCAATTTCCCATTTTCTCTAAATAATTCACAAACTTTTGCTGCAAACACGCTTTTGCCAAATCCGGGACCAGCAGTTAATAACAACAACCTCGATTCATCGTCCGTTGTAAACCATTCGTCAAGTTGTTTTAGCAACCACTCTCTTGTGCCTGGATGAAATGACTTGACTTTATGAGCTATTTTACTCTTGAAATTATGCTTTGCAAGTTTTTGCAAAATTGATTCTTCGTTGTTAGCTCTCTCAAGATGTTTAGCTCGCTCGTGTTGTACTTGGCTTTCCTCGACAACTTGGGTCAAATGATGCACATCAGTGTTCAAACTCTTTACATTTGTCATTAGAGTACCCAACATACTTTTGCAATCTTCATCATGTAAGAACCATTCCTTTAGTTTCTGGACATAGCTTTCTTCTTCGGGACCCAAAGCAGAAATTTTCAAGTCATGAATCTCATCTCTTGGAATTTTCAAATCGATCAATGCCTGAGAAATCTTTTGCCATAAACTCTCAAACGTTGCTTCATCCATTCGGGTTGAGATGGCATGAGCATACACCTCATTTCTGAGCAATTTGATTCTTAAGACATTCGCTTGCGGAGTCCTGTCCGTGTCCGAAGGCATAGTCTGCCAGTATTTAGGAGGATGCGTTGACCAACAAATATGCCGTAAAAGAACAGTGAGCAAGGTCACGTCAAACGTTTTTGAATCTGGTGGATTGCCTGATGAAGGAAAGAGTAAATTCCACTGCAAACCATTGATAACTCGACATTTTAACTTTTGAAGTGATGCTTTGTTTTTATTAAGAAACGTGCGCAGGTCAGCAAAAGAATGCATGGCATCCAGAGTAATTCTTAAGGCTTCAGTTCCCTTGTCGATTAAAAGTCTACTAAGCCTTGTAAAGTTTGCATGTTCTTGCAAATCGATGGACGCTGCCATAATAACATTTACTAGAAAACAAAAAAGACCAACAAAAAGATCTTACTTGAAAATAGTACAAATAAACAATATTTATATTGACGTGAAAGAACCACTGTCAGTAAAAAAACAACCAAAATCTACAAGCAAAAGGCAACAATGATTGTTTTAATACAACAGCAACGTTAATTAAGCAGCATGAAAATTTTTTCATCTCAAACTGAATGTACTACAAGCACAAATACCTTTATTTGTGCTTGTAGTGGAAGAAGTAGCGTGTCTGATATTCATTTGTTTGCAAATATCAAGCAATCAGAGGATCACACTGCATTTGACAATAAGAAAAGAACTAAGGATGGTATAAAAATCGTTCGTTACAGGCGATGGCTTAATGCACAATTATCAAAAGAGATGGCAGCTTTTTGAAGAGTAGCTACTTCAAGGGCAGCTTGTCGATAGTAGCTCGTTGGATTTTTTGCACTGATAACTTTGTACATGATGAACAGCCTATGTTGAGAATTGGCAATATATGGGTAAAAAATGACAATTATTTAAAATTATTATAACTACTTAAGTGTCCAACAAAGTTCAAATGACATAGGTTAAAGTAAGATACGAAAAAAGTAAGACACTGATAGTGTGATGAGAGAGCTGGATAGAATGATGTTGTAATTGTGGCTCATTTATACATCTAAAAATTAAATATTTGTGTCCTCGAGTTGGCTTAAATTTAGACTCGACGGTTGTTCCTAGCACCTAGTAGGCATTGTTAGGAAAACTAATTAGACTACAACATTGCCAAATGACATCTGGAAAAATACCGGCCCGAGTAACAAAAATACTTAGGAAAGAGTGCCGTCAAAACGTGAGAACTTCAACCAGCGAAGTAGCCAAAATATTGACACGTGGGGGCACGGGAGCTAGGAAATTTGAATTTTGACTTTTTGTAGCATAATTCTAGGAGCTATCCCAGGTGTTGAGTTGACTTCATAACCTTTGCATAACGCAGTTTTTTGTGCGGAGAATATCAGCAACAAAATTTGTTGTGTCAAAAATTCAAAATGGCTTTGACCATTCTTTGATTTCGCTTTTCATTGTTTTTGTAAAAAGCAGATCAAGGTAGCCTCAAGTGCAAAAGATTCCAGCTGTTTCTATACAGTGAAAAGTACTTGAAAGAATATCTTAATAAATAAAGTACAACTGCAAAGTTTGGTTGCAAAAAGTTCTAAGGTGCAGAAAATATTGTCCTCCTCTACTTTTCTGTTTATATTCGGTTAACTCGCTAAGTTAGATGCCTTAAAGGTGTAGCGGAAAGGAAAGGAGGGAATGTGCTTGACCAGTAGTTTGAGAGGGGAGAGACAGAATAATGACCCTTGACCCCTCCTTGCCCTCCACGAAAAAGTTTTTCTACAATACAGCACAATAATAAAAATGTTAGCTAAAAATGGCATTTTTCCTGTTATCTGAAATGCTCAAATTTACAAAGTTTCCTCAATAAAAGAGTTACCCAAAAGACAGCCCCTGAAAATACTATTCAGATACAATCACCCCATTTTCTAAATTTTCTTCCGTCAATGCCAACCCCAGCAACACATGAGATTTGGCCTTCCAAAACTGACTGTATTCTTTTGCCCCTGCACATGGGCAACAAGCTCCTAAATTTAGCTATCAGTGCATGCACTTTTACAATCTTCAGTACATTTATATACTGGGTGGGTAAGAGTAATATATTATAATTGTGCATATTTCAGGGAAGCTCACAACTAGCAATACACTATCATATTTTAAAGAAGGGGACAATCACGTTCCTCACTTTGACGACAAAAACTACAACTAAAAAACTAGGGGTCACTACCACAAGGAAATGCTGCCGATATGTCAATCCCCAAGCACTATAACTGAACATCATTTTTTTCACTGATGTAACAAAGCTGCATTGTTTAAATAGCTGGCTTCATAATTCTTATTGCACAAGCTCTTCAGAAGTTTATTTCAGAGATAGATATGACCTTGGCCAAATGGGGGTATCGGTACAAGAGGAGTGCATACCGTATTCTCTCTATTTAGCCCCCCCCCCCTCTCAAAAGAGACTGAAAAGAATAAGTCCCTCTGGGGGCTTAATAGAGAGAATATGGTAGTTTGGTATCAGTTCAAATTCAATAATGGGGAATTATGTGCAGTAATTCGTACTTGGTCATAAATATTTTGCTGTATTTACCTGTTTGGGGTCTTATCTTTTGAAAAAATAATTTCATTTAATTATAAAAAGTAAATCTCATAACGCTGGCATTAAAACCTCACCCCATGTCATAGGCATGACAAGCACTCCCGAAAAAAAGGCACCAAGTCCATCCCTAATGTTTTTCGTTGCAATAAATTAAAATGTTTGAAGGACATAAATGTTACAACTTCTTGAATTTAATTGACCATGACATCAAATACAATAATCATGGATAATGCATCACTTTAACTCTATGCCATCTAATTCTAATAAAACAGCCATAGTATTAGAATATACCAGAAAAACTGAGTATGTGCATTACATACACTTTTTAACATACCCAATGAGAATAGGTACGTAAATTCAAGTTCATGTTTGAAGCATATCAACAGATTTAGTAGGGCAAATTGGGATAGGTTATTGGGGCATTGTACAATGCAATGTACACTTCCATTTACAATATTACCTCAGGAATAAATCGTAGCTTATATATTCCTGTGTGAGAAATTGGTGATGGGAAACATTCGTTTTTTCCAATCTACTCCAGGGATGGATTTACTGGGGGGATGTGGGGGAGTGCAAATTTCCTCACCAAATATTTATTTACTCAAGAAATAAGCAAGAGCAAATGTGATTACAGCAGCAAATTTACAAAAAAGATCTTGGTATTATATTAACAAAATTAAAACAGGCTGTAGTTAATCATAAGTACAACTAACAAGAAGTGAGACTGTTCGACACCCACGAAAGTCCAACCCACTAAGTGGCAACAAAAGACTGATGGCACCTCCTCTAAACTAGAGCACCCTCCACCCCCCAACAAAATCATACTTGATCCATCATTGATCTGTTTTAACTTCTACGTGTATTGTACATTTTTGAGAAATAGTAATGATAGAATTTTGAATGAATACTTTGCATTAACGACTAGCAAAAGTTGTATTGTAAGCATAACAATAAAGAGTTAAGATCATTTTCTCATACTCATCGTTCGATGATACGATCAATAATATGAAGCAAATAGAGTCGTTCATGACATTATTTCAAGTGTTAAAAACACTCCCTTACCTTCCTACAAGTGAAATATCAATTCATAACACTTTAGTTGAAACAACAGGTAGCAAAAGATGCCATAAAACCACAGAAAAGTGGAAAAATATTCATTTTATTCCAGCACGACGACCCACAGCAAGTCCGCGACAGATTACAACAATAAATTCACATGTATGAATTATAAAACTTAACTTCAAGTTTTTGACAGAAAAAATTGTGATCAGGTGATCAGGTAAATCCTAATCCTAATGTAATCGGGCAAATCCTAATCGAAGGCAGTTTCCATCACTGAGTTGGTAAAAAAACAATACTGATAAAAAAGTGCAAGAAAATTGGGCAATTTAAAAAAAAAATAGCGATTAGCATTCCTGAGACGTGGAAGTTTCTACTGCTGCAGTTTTGCCCGCACAGGCGGAGCGAACAGTGTTTAACAAGCTCTACTGTTGATTGACCACTCTAGATGCGTTGGGGAGAAAGTAGAATAAACGGAGGACCACGGGCGGGCACACAATTACCGAGCATGTTCTAAACTGTGCACTCCGCCCGCGCGGGCAAGACGGCAGTAGTAGAAAACGACCTTTTGGAAAAATTTCATACGTATCGTCTTTTGCACTAACTATTATTTTGCAGCATTTTATACCATTCATGTTTTCTGTTTATTATCTACTGAAAAGAACAAAGCAGTGCTTCTCGCTCTAGTACGCACAAAAACCTCACCACGAAGCAAATCAAAAAATATTGCTGATTAACATGATGATTCTTAATTGTTACCGAAGCAATCCTTGTTTGTCCAAAGCTAACGCTAATTCGCATTCAGAAAAATCATTCGCAGGATTTGAAAGGACAAGAAAGCTTATTTTGTGAGCCCTGGATCGGAAACACTAACTTCAACACAAAGGAGAACTGTAGTGTCTGCTTCGATTTTTTCGGTGAATCTCCAGGGCGTAAAATTGGCCTTAAAGCCTGGTTTTCGTACATCATAACTCATCGGCAATGAGCAAAATTCTTTGTTCCTTGGAATAAATTTAAAATAACAATTTACAACTTATTCTTCAGTATCTACCATTGTAACTATAAATGTGCACAATCCCTGACCCCGATATAGACTCCTATTTGTAAGGTAATTTAAAAGAAATAGTGCAAACGTCAAATTTATTTCAGTATTATCATCATCATTCTTACTTTACTAAGCATGCAGTTACCTTTATAATTGATATCATAGTTTGTCATGGTTGTCGCCATGATCAATTCAACAAATTCATCAGCTTTTGATCATCCTTTTCGATCAAAAACCACTTGAGTTTGACGATTCTATCAACCTTAATATCTTCACTGATCCACGCGTGACTATCACAGATTACATTATCATAACAGTTTTACATTTGACGTTTGTTAAATTCAATAAAGTGCTAGGGCCGGTTGTTCGTACGCCGTTTAGCTTAGACGGTGGGTAGGTCAGAATTCAAAAACGCTCCGACACTTCTTCTAAGCTTTTAAAATCAAATCTTATTTAATAAAACTACGGTTAAATACATAATTATTGTATTCAGTTAAAAACCTTTCAATTTCGTTGTTCAAGGAGGGCATAAATACGATGTATATTTTTAAAAGCCGGCCCCTGGATTTATTGTTGAGCCAGACGCGATGAAGTAACCCCGTGAGAGATTATATTTTAAATATCATAATCAACGATCACTTTACTTTCTATACTAATCATTATCATTCAAAATTTAACCTTATAATCGTTGCGATCTGTAATACTTTGCATCTATCAGTACAGGCTTTTTTGTCTAAAACTCATTGTTCTCATTTCACTTTCGATCAAAATCATTATAAACGATCACTTTACTATTTACCGTAATCATTAGGATTCAAAAGCTAATCTTATCATCGTCACGATCTTTGTGATCTTTAACATCTGCATCATTCAATATTAGAATTATTGTCCGGAAATTATTGTTCCGACGTCACCTTCGATCAAAATCATTATTATTATCATTATTATCATTATTATTAATCATTATTAAATCACTTTACTATACATCAGAATAGTTTCATTCAAAATGTCATCTCACCATCGCCACGAATTTTGTGATCTTTAAAAATATCTGCATCTATCAATATGGACATTATTGCGTGGAAATTATAGTTCTAACTTCGCCTTAAGGCCGATTTCCAGTTACACGTTTTGACACACACTGTAAAACTTTGAAGGATTTCAACTTTCACATGCGTGTACGTGCTTGTCAGAAACGTGTAAATGGAAATCAGCCTTCAGATCAAAATCATCTTGTTTCCTTGATATACAATCATCGTCATATTATCTTTCACATGCACCTGGCATATCTTAATAGTTTACAATATATTATCGCACGTCACACCCACATTTCGTTGTTCCAAGAGACGTGTTATATCTCATATTCTACTCATTAGCGTGATAACTACTTATCACCACTAGTTATCACACTACTCAGTTGAATATGAGATTTAACACGTCTCTTGGAGCAATGAAATTTGGTTGTTTCATGCAATAAAATGGTTAAATCACGGTCACGAGTGTGATATGGGATTTATCGTGCAGCCGGCAGCACTCGCGATGATAAATCCCGTTACCATGATTTAACCCATACATAATTTTAGTACATCACAAACACTCTTTAAGAGCATCATCATTCTTCATCCCCGAGGCTTTTTCACTTGGCCATCGTGAATATGAAATCTAGCGTCTCTTCCGCCCCCTAGGAACGAGGATGAGACCATCATGAGCAGGCAACTTTATTTTCTTCTACCACGAAAGTATTTTTGTTCATGTACTTTTTAGTTGTAGAAGAAAATTGTGGCCTAGGTCATTGGCATTATTGTCTAGATATTATTGTTCTAACTTCACCTTCGATCAAAATCATTATCAACGATCACTTTACTATCTATCAAAATAGTTTCATTCAGGATTTAATCTCACCACCGTCAAGATCTATGTGATCTTTAAAAGTATCTGCATCAATCAATATTGACATTATTGCCTGGAGCTTATAGTTCTGACTTCGCCTTAGTTAAAAGTGGTTAAAAATAATCTTGTTTCTTTGATATACAGTCATCATCATGTTCTCTGTCTCATGCACTTTGCGTATCTTTTTAGCTAACGTTAATCGTTTTAAATACATCACAAACACTCTTTAGGATGTTGTTGCAAGGCCATTGTTGTTCTTGATCCCGGATGCTTTTCCCTTGCCCATCGTGAATACGAAATCAGGCGTCTCTTCCACGCTCTGGGAACCAGGTGAGACCATCATGAGCTGGCAACTTCATTTTCTTCTAACACGAAAGCCTTTTTGTTCATGAACTTAAAAAGAAATAGTTGCCGGCTTCATAAATTAACTCGGCTACCGTTCTTAGAGTCGTAGCTTGACTTGTTCGAGACAAACTGGGAAACCGTAACCCTGGGTCGGGAGGCTATAGGGAGTGCTATCACTTGCCCAAGGTGAACTCCCAGACTAGCAGAGGGAAGGAGATGTCTTACTTCTCCGTTTTAGACCAGCTCCAAGCAAAGTCTAACCGCTTCCCAAAAATTTTTGAAACCCAACTTGCCCTTGTCGGTTGCTTCATTTCAATAAAAATATAAAAAGTTCTATCATTGCATTCAGTCATTAGAGAGCTAAAGCATGGGGTATTTTTGACAACACAAAAGTCGATCGGAAGTAAACTTGACGTTTCCACCAATCACCGTGATTGACCTAGTCCTTTGACATTTCTCATGCCGTTCGTGTTGTCAAAACGTCGCCGGCTTAAGCTCGCTTGTAAAAAGCTCCATAACAAGAAACCACTAACTACTCCCACTTCCTCCTCCTCTTCCTCTTCGTCTTCCTCTTCCTCCGAGGAGCTATTTGTTGACTTGCTCAAGGATTCAGAATTTCTCAGTACTGCTGGAATGGATAATCGCAAGAATTCTATATCACCCATTGCATTAGGAACCGCTATAACTGTTCCGCTTGGAGAGAGTCTTGATAGATGCAAATCATCAGTAAGACAATGCTGAAATGAATATTCAAGTCTCTTTCCACTCTGTATATCAAGCACTTTTATGCAGCTGGTCTGTGCAAGAATTAGAGTCATGTTTGTACAATAGACTTTTGAAACGTGCCAAAATTTTCGACCCCGGACTCTTGCTTGGATCACCACTTCACCAGTTTGCACGTCCACAATAACAAAAGTATTTTTTGCACCAGAATAGCCTTCAAAGAAAACTACAGCTAACTTAAAATCGTTACTGAAAGAACATATCGGATGCACAGAAAGAAAGTCGAATTCATAGCGAACAAATTCCTCATACTCGACTGGCTGACATTGTTTCCTTTTCCAAAGAATAAAGAGCGGAAAACCGTCAGGATGGAAAGCAGTTCTGGCACCCAAAATAACAGAAGCATCAGCCGAAACTGCAATCCTTGTGATAAGCTTTATTTTCGGCAAGATGGCGATTTCTGGACACTTTATTACATTCACATCCAGAACTTTCACAGACCTGGAAGTATCAAAGCTAAGATAACCTTCCGAAAAATTGATTATTCTTGATAAATCTTCAAACTCTTTGATTAGAGAGCACAGTGAAACAGGTTCCACCTTAGTTATATCAACTTCAAAGTTTCGGTCAATATCATATTTTCTCAAGTTGGGAATTTTTTCTATTAAGTGAAACACAAACAGTTGGTCATGCAACCAGTAACATGCAGCCACAGAAGTTCCAAGGTTGTTCTTGACTCGCTGATACATTTTGCACTTAGTGACAATCCATAAATTGACACACCCATCGGACGTACATGTGGCAAGTCGACTCCCATCAGGAGAAAATGAACACCAAAGAACAAGCTTTTGGCGTGAAAGGCACGACTGATCTTCCTGCGTCCCAGTCTTGAAGATAATCAGTAGTAGATTAGTGGGACATAACCAAACATTATCAACTATCCAGATAATGTCGACAATCACATTGTATGTAGCAAAAGCAGGAGGAATAAACTTTGGAAGAGAAAGCGCCCATGTCGCCTGCGTTGTGTAATGTATCAATTCAACAACATGCAAAGACTGTTTACACAAGTAAAAGATGCACTCCATTTCGTGGTATGTTCCAAAAAATATATCACTTCGATGGAAAAGCAAGTTTGAATAGGCAATGCCATACAAATGACCAAACTTTCCGGGCCTTAAGTTTCTGAAATTTTTGATACGACTTATTATTGCACGCTCTGGTCGACTACAACGATAACATACTCGACTCTTCGGACCCTTAGGTCCCTTTTTTGACTTGTTGATATACAAACTCCTCTCATCAACTCTTTGCAACGTAATCGCATTCCACACGCAGTACGAGTCTTCCCCAGCAGATTTGTTATCACCGATAACAAAGAAACCAGTGTTACTAAACGAGCAGCTGTTTAGCGGAACTTTACAAGAAAGAACAGATACCAAAAACTGCCGAACAACGTCCCATAACTTTATTGCGTTTGAACCATCGCTGGTTACTAATCTTTTACCGTTTGGAGAAAAAGCACAAAAGTTGAACTGTTCCTTTATTCCTTCAAAATAGGTTATTTCTTTTTCATTCTCGATGCAAAGTACTGTTTCCAGCTTCCCAAACAAAACGTATGAATTGTTTGGAGCAAATGTGCAACAACGAATGTTTTCGTGATCAGTAGAATACTGCCATATTGTAACCAGTTCTGGTAAGCTTAAAATGAAGACAGTCCCGTTAAAAACTGCAACAGCTGCTAATTGTTTATTTGAAGACACACCAACGGCTGTCACATCCGATGAAAAAGGTTATCTGGGAAAAAAAGGGCAAATTCACCGTAACAACCTGAGAGAACATGTTTTAACATCAAATATGAATAACTTTGCTATATTTATGCAGTTCGTTTAACATTCAAACAATTTCTATGCATGTGAAAAACGCAAATGTATCTAGAGTTTGCGGAAAATATATTTTAATCGCAGATTGGCTAAAATTCAATTGTTAACTTTGCAAGGACCAAATCACTGCAGTTCTTACTCCACATGTACGTAAAGCTCCCTTTTAGCTACATTATCTCATCTTTAATCTACAGTATGGTAAAGTTACAGGATTTGTTTCAATCTGTCCAAAACCACAAAATATCATTTAGGGTGAGATTAGCTGGTACTTTAAACGTTTTCTATCTTTAATTGGCCAAGGAGGTAGGATATCCTTTTACTATATTTTGAGAAGGAGAGAGGAAGAGTAGCTCTTCCTGTCGAAGAGAATGAATAATCTATATAGTACTTTGTGTCAGCGGAAACCTATACGCATGCGCACTTACAAAAAAGGGGGACGTGTTATGAACGCACTGGAGAACGAACACGTTTTTATATATTTTACATGTTATCAATCCTTCCTCTACAATTGAAGTCAAACATACCACTCTAGTGTCTGCTATATTAATCTACCAAACCGAATCAACACTTTCTACAAAAAAGTGGATAGAATAGATTTACCCTAAGATGTAGCAAAATAATTGAAATGCCTGAATCTCAAACATGTAAAAGATCTAAAAGGTTTTGCGAACAAATATAGCAAAATAGGTGAGAAAGCCACCTAAAAATGGTGTTCAGTTTCAATGACTAAATTTTTAAACCTTTACAGATTACTTGGCAGCTTGAGCTGAATTCCATCACCATTTAGCTACAATGCTTTTCTAATCTATACAGTATGTACATGTATTACCCTAGACTGTCTGTTTTTACAACAATCATTACTTTCCTAATTTGGTTTTCCTAACCCACTCTGTCAACTTTTCCAGCCGGAGGACACAGGAGTACCTTAAGTCTACCACTTTAGGCATAGTAGTTGACAGACTCTTTTCACAAGGGGAAGTTAAGTCCAGACTGAGAATTGAACCAACAACCTCAATGGTGAAAGGCACTTGTCTCAGCGACTGCGTCACCGAAACCCCATAGCAATGTCCAATGCAATCATATGACATTAATACTTGATTTTTTATTCATGTAAGGGCTCTACATAACCAATTTACAATTCAGGACAATTTTATGGTACTTTCTATGTCTATTTGCATATTTAATCTCGCTTTCTAGTCTAAGAGCAATAGGAATATCAGTTTCCAATCTACGTTCGGAGTAACTTTACCCCAAACTACCCTACAAACTTTCCCTGCGGAAGAAAACTGACGTGGCCGGTGACAAACAACCATACGAGAGCTTACAAGACAAACTTAGGTGAAATTTCGGCAAACACAGTTCTACAAACTATAATCATTAAATGAGGAACATTAACCTTAAACAGCACGCACGGGTAATTGATTTAAGTATCCTCGGCCCTTCGACTTTTGGAGATTCTAGGAAGGCGTGGTTTTTCGTATGGTTGTAATTGTCGTAAACTACACGAGTCATGAATTCTTTCAACGACCACAGCATTCTATTTTCACAGCAGTAAATCTCATAGAAAACGTACAGATGATGTACTAATAATTGCTTTAACTAATAATAAATTTCAAACTGTTCTATTTTTGCTGTTGAGGATTTCGCCACTTGGTCTTTACGAAGATTTACGACTTATGAAAACAGCCGTAAACGACCCGCGTTGAGCGGAACGTGTCTCATACTGCTTATTTAAAGATACTACTTATAATAACATTGACACGAATAATAATACAGTTACTTGTAAAAACATCTTCCCCAGCGATTGCAAAAAATCATCTTTGTATTCACTGTATATATTTCAAAGTTATCAAAGCGGAAGTGAACGAGTTATACTATTACTGCATGTGCAGCTCTCAAACTTATACGCTCAGTAGAAGACAATATTACATACATCTACTCTCTACCACATATAAGACTACTTACAATAGGCTTAAAAAAAGAATCAAAATAATTTTCTCAAGCAGGTATAAACATTTACTGTCGACGGTCGTACGGTAATGCGTACCACATACATTGTGAAACAAATAAAGTCGTTAATGACTTTATCTGAAGCGGTAAACTGCCCTACCTTTCTGGAAGTAAAATATCAGTTCAAGGCACTGAAGGATGAAGGAAAAGATCGCAAATTCTGTTCACAAACGACGGTAAAATGATAAAGGTTCACCAGTTCACCAATTAGCTTGTAATGGTTGAATAACCCTGACACTTTAAAAAATTATAATTATGTAAAAATATTTTTTTCTTTTCATACCAAGACTTCTCTTCTAGCCAGTGAACTGCTGCCACCCACGAGGGTTGCTTGACTCCTTCGTATCATCGGAGTCAAACATCGCTTAAAAAGAAACTCATGGCCAGAAATTTTGGACCACTGTTTCGGACACAACTGTTTGTATTTTTTGCATATATTAACTCGGTAGATCAGTAAGGAGCCGTAATTTTTACAATTATTTTTATTCGGCTGGGATTAAAAAGTTAAAATTCACTTCTGTAGAACCTTAAAATCCTATTTGTCCTCGTCTCACCTTCAAGAATTGCTACAGGATCTCTTAAAATACTATTTACGGCAATCAGCAGAGTATATTTCCTTCTTGTCGAAGATTTATAAAGTTTTTTGATTGAACGTTTAAAGGCCAGTTCACGCGGGGGATTTTTGCTGCGATTTTTCTCCTTTTAGTGTATGTGATCGAGTAGCTTGTCTGGCAAGAGCATTAGCAAAATTGTTTGACCAAGTATACTCGCCAGTTATCCACTCTATCACATCATTCAACACGAGAAAAAACGCATCGAAAATCGCCCGCGTGAACTGGCCTTAAAGTGAAAATCCCGGCAGCATGTTGATGTACGTAAGGTTAATTTTGCAAAAAGTGCAAACATTTGTGCCCAAGGTTTCTGACCATGCCGAACCGTCCATGAAATTCCCAAAAAAGGCTAAATTACTTTCTTCCAAGAGGCCAAAACAAAATCAAATGGCAAGCTCGTACCCAGGGCTTTTTGATTTTTGTTCACGTAGTTCGTTATGCTTGGATTATGCATAGGTCATAATGCAAAAAATCAACTCTATTCATGCTTCATACTGGGGCGAAATTACAAGCAGAGTACAACCTCAACTTTCAAACATACAACGCGCGATTTAACAGTAAACGTAACGGCCGTTCTACTGTAAACGCGAGCAAAAAGCAAGACTGGTGGGTCAAATTAGGAAACAATGGCCGTATTTACATTAGAAGACGTCTTTAACGTCTGGACGAATGAAACGCCTTGCAATAAATGCGACTGATGTAAATACGCGATGAAGGAATAAAACGGCGAATTAGTTTCTTTGCACAGTTTTATACGAAGAAAATTGCAAGCGAGACC
>JAODVQ020077156.1:0-17854 GCA_025400075.2 Phenganax stokvisi
TCATCGGCGGAATTGAACATGGGATGTTAACTTTTAGAAACACAGCACTCTACCACTTGGCTAGCACTAATGTAAACTTGGACTGTCAACAACGCTGCTCGTGAATGTATCGATCAGTCAATATGGCTGTCGATTGCTACAGAGTCACACACACACAAACACACAGAACGACTACCATAACCCTCGTGCATGCGCTCTGAGGGGTAACAATGGAAAATGCTAAAGACGGTACATTTGTTCTGAGTCTTGATTTAACTGTTTCCTACAGTTTCACTCTCTTATAAGATTTTAGTTGGCGTTTCTCTTGTTACTGATAATAAATTTTGCCCTTAATTAGGTTTTGTTTTTCATTTTAGAAGGAGATATCCAACATCCCTTTACTGGCAAAGTTCAAACACTCTGCTTGTTGGGAAAGGCCATTTTGTTAAGGTAAGTCGTTGTAAAGGCACTGATAAAAGTGCCTCTAAGTAATAGTTGTAGCAGTTCTTTTAGCAATAAGTGTTTTTATGTGTGGGCATGTGTGCAAATTGTGGTATCCAAGTGCACCACATGAAGCACACATTGTTAGAACAATGTATAGTAAGTGTTTTGTTGCTGGTCACGTGACTTCTGTCTAATCATGTTGCTTTCATGTGACCACTGCATTTGAAAGGTGCCACAGAAGACGGAGGGAAGAAGTCTGGATGGAGAGGGCGAGAAAGCTGCAGGGAGAGAGTGCAGAGGCTGTGGGATACCTGCACGATTCAGTAACGCGGTTAGCGATGCCAAGGAAGTGTTACATGCGTGCTCAATCTATAGACGGACACCGGGGAAAGCGTGAAGATGGTATTTGTCCGGAACGTGTAGGCACATCTAGAGCAACTAGCTGCATGGTGTCTGGGCCTAGTGGAATGGTTCTGTGCTTGCCATCATGTTCCTCAGGCTATGGTGTAAAGTGAAACTTCCACAGCACTGCCAACCTGGTCTATGAAGTGTGCAGCCGACGCGCGCTACCTTGGCGCTTTCCCTTGGCAGCCTAGTTTGCCATGCGCAACTTGTCTGCTTTGCCACTTTCCAAGTTTTTAAACAAGTGTGCAATGTGTACATTAAGCGATGTGTTGCGCACTTCTTAAGCGATTTGATTGTTAAATGTTATGTGGCCAACAAAAAGTAATAATGAAAAGCACTGAAGTACAAACCCCCAGCACAAGTATGAAGTCTCAGGTGCTATATGGACTGCATTGCTTGTTGCCATGAGGCTAAAAAATGCAGGGAGGCTAAGTTTGTAGGGCCCAACCTTAGTGCTTTAGTTTCAAAGTATAATATAAGCAAAGGTTGGAGCATGTGCATACATTCACATGGTATATATGTCGCGAATGAAATGGCGCATGCGTGTACGTAATGGTCCGCACAATGCACACCTTACCACACACGCCGTGGGACGTAGCTACGCCCTGAGTAAAAATGGCTGACAGTTTGTATGCGTACTATGGGGCAAGTGTGCCGATCTCCGCAGTGGAGCATTTTCAGTGAATCCTATCCAGTTTATTCTGAAGACATTTACCAGATGAGCTGGTGATGCGGTTTTTAGAGCAAAGGGACCATTGCAGAGTGAGTTAACTCCAAGACAGACAGACAAACAGACACACAAACAGACAGGAGCAGTACCGTAACCCTCGCTGCGCATGCACAGCAAGGGTTAACAATACATATTTTACTATGCGTGCAAGAAGATGCTCCATCAAGCAGCATCCCAGTGCATCCTACTAAAGCGTGTTATGCTGAGTAGCTACATATAGCTTGTTACACAGAATTAGTTCATGGCAATATAACTATCACTTTAATGGGAACTTCATGTGCTCCTGCTTCTCAATGCTGACTCTGCCGGGTAATTAGTGTGTACATACCTTCATACCCTTCCTTTATGTAACGATTGTACGGAGAGCATGGTGTCACGTAGCCAAACTCTATCCTCTCCCAAGAGGGACTATGGAGAACTAATCATGTTTGGCTATTTGCCCGCCTACCTGCTAGAGACTTAGACTAGTCTTAGATTCTCTGTTGTAGAAAGGCCTTTTTGTCCAGTCTATTGAATTCGTGGCCCAAGTTTCAAAATAATTGCTTCATTGTATGCGTAATACATACACCTTTACAAAGCACAGAGCAGTGTTTTGTCATGAGTCACACGAGCAACCATGGTTATTACATAGCTACAACCCACTGGTAAACACATCAGATTTTTTTAGTATTAAACCCCTCCTGAGGTGTCGGATGCATTTCACTGTGTCATCCATGCTGTAATCCCACCAACAATGAATTCACGGTCAGGGTGAACCTCCAATCTGGCCCTCCAGGTGTTGACTATTAGAGTTTACATTGGTCACTAGGCAGAGGTCGAAGGCCTTGGCAGAGCTTTAGTATAACATGAAAAACCGGGACTCGGTTGCTCCTGAGCAGCTTAGGCCACAGTGAATAGATAGATTATCCCTGTTCCATTTTTTATTTGTCACAAACACCAATAAAGGTGCAAGAATAAGAGTGAAGGGGAAAAATAGAAATATCACTTCTAAGTATCAGAGACAGGAGGGTAGGCTGGTGGCTTGCTGGACTCTGTTCTATCGCCATCCAGGCTCCTAGACAAGCCACCAGCCTTCCCTGCAAATAAACATGAGAAACAATAATACGATTAATGGGAGACATAATCTTAAAAAGGTGAATAAGCCAGAGTTAATAAACGATTGGTATTGAAGAGTCATTACTTCCCTGTAAACAGAAAATATTGCCATGCTAAGAACAGACTATTTGATACTGACCATAGTCAGTATGCATTTATAAAAATTATTGACTATGCAGGAACGGAGTATGTGAAGTAGTTCAGCAGGAGGATCTGTTGATAGTGGATAATTGATACAACACCGCAATGCTACACTTGCCACATTAAACTAGCCACCCAGCAAGAGAAAACTTTGAATCCTCGGGCCTCACTCTCTTTCCTATGGCAGAAAAAATATGCCCCTTTTGCCAGTTGTCCTGTTATCAGGTATCACCCTGTTTGCCTATGTGATCGCTGCACTCAAGTGACTGGTGAAAATATGACTGTGGAAGTCTTCTATATATACCCAGTGCATTTATCTGCATAACGCCTGGCTGCACACTTGGTCTACTGCGGTGGTAGAGCTGATAAGTACCTGTACCGCCTCGACGTGTCGAGCGTGCTGTCGCCAGCCTAATTGTATTGACAACAATAATATTGACCTGCGGTGGATATAAATAGGCACTGTATAACTCAACTACAATAATTATGTAAACATTACATGTCATAAATAAAATAATGCTATGTCAACGAAAAAAATCTGTTTACAGTCCTATATAGTAGTTGAGTAAAAATACTGCTCCTCTGTGTGATTGTTTTGTAAAAGGTTATGCAGATTTTCTCCTCCTATGATTGCTTTTTGCTATAAAGATAACTGTTTGCGACGGCTGGTTGAGCTTAGAGCAGTCATTGGACTCTTCCCTGACCGCCTGCTCACGTAAATACGAATCATAGCAAGCCAGTACACAAGATCTTCCCTTAAGTTTTGTGTGGAACTGAGAGGGAAGTCCTTTGCTCAGCATGAAAGATCTCTGACCTTTTTTTGAGGCCTCTGAGTTACCTTTCTTATCTACCAGTCGTCTGAAATCACCTTCGTCTCTAAAGGTTGTTCTGGCAGCTCATCTCTGAGTTTATTATACTTAGTTGTTGTCCTATTAAATGTTTTTGAGCAATTCCTATTATGCCACATGCAACAATTATTTATGTGAATAATGGAAGTGGCAAAATTATGTTTTTATACCTAAGCACCAATGAGGCCTCTATATTATACTTTAATAAAGAATCTTGTTGACTTGAGAAAGTACTTAGTAAAGGAAACACTTTTTCAGCAGCAATGAAAACCAGAAAAGTTTTGGTTATATGACATGGAAAATGGCTCCTTGAAGAACTTACTTATACACTGATGGGGACTGATACTTTAGGATCACACAAACTTTATCAGCTGGTGTCATTGTTTTGCTTTTACTTCTTACATACTAGGAGGTTTTGATGCTCACTTCTCCTTGCCAGAGTGTTCAGAACCAACTGGAGAACGGAGATGGTCGAGTGGAGGTACAGCACTTGTTTCTTGATCTTCAGATGACACAGGCGTGTCAGAACTACTATTGGTTGTGGCACTAGAAATTTCCGCCATAGTCAAGTTGAAGTTATGCCATCTCACACCATGGGTTCATAGGACATAAAATCTACGTTCCGTACTGGCGTAGAAGAACAAAGTAATTTGGATATGGAGTAAACAGAACAGGATTATGTCCTGATTATTCTAGTATACGATTTCTTTATGCCAGCATGTATCTATTACGTTTCAATCTATTTTAACATATAACCACCACCTGGAGGGTATGGGTGCAGCGTCACTAGTCTTCTGGCCACACTTTAGACCGTACCTAATTGCCTGACATCCCTTCAAGATGGCCGCCTGGCTTCAGATTACTACCTTTACCTCTGTCTATCCACGAATGCCGACGCTGCCTGATCCTGCCAACCCTTAGCTAAATATGTTAGTATAAAAGGAGTCCTGGGTGTTCAGTTTGTGTGCTGGGTTCAGCAGTGTTGTCTCCATATGCAGGACCTCTCGGATAAGTTTTTTTTTAAATAAATGACCGTCTTTGAGCTAAAGTGACATAGCGAGGCAGGGCGCCCCCCATAAACATGTACCTTCTGTATAAATATTGTACTATGCACTCTCTGTAAGCGTCGGAAACCAACTGTTAACGTGCGAGTATAATAGGGGGTGGCTAGGCCAACAATTGGAAGTGATATGGCACCCAAATTCAAAAAAGTGGAGCAAACCCAAGGCATACACTGACTGTACATGAACCGTTTTAGCACTAAAATGAATATAAGGAAAACTGTGTTGCCGAGTAACAGCCCCATATAAGTGAAAGCGTTAAAATCACACATCCAACACGATATGCCAAAAAATTGATTTGGAACTACAAACTTTGGTGACGAGGTGCTGTAAGAAGGCTCTAAGCTATGGTTAGTTGATGAATTAAGCTTCAGATTCTACTATAGTGTCTACAAGAATGCTTTTCGATGCTTCATTGAGCTCCATTGCGGTGTAAGCTATCAGGTCATTGCCGGGTGTGCTGGTGAGGTTCGGCAAACGCAGACTACAATGTTATAGAGGGAGTCGCAGGGTTAGATAAAGGTGTGTTTAAGCTTTCATAAAGGCTGTGAAGAGATATCTCACACAACCATGTATCCCCACTTGCCTTGGCTGAATGCTTAGGTTGTAGCTATTTTGAGGCTCTTAAGCTAAGCTGCAATGCTGAATACACCTCTCCACAGATATTGGTTGAGTTCTTGGAGATATATGGATGCTATTGTTAGTGAGATAGAGTTGCAAGATACATATGAAGGCATTTAGATTCTTCAGTAACCAGTCCAAAAACAGCTAGTTCTTTATGCCGAACCATTGTGCATGTAGAGGAAGAAAGGCAAGGCAAAGGAACATCAAACAATTCAACTACACTTGAGACAGCTACATTTTTCAAAGAAAAATTAGCTGCCTTGAGTGTGACTCAAACCCACGACACTCCGCTAACTGGGCGAAGTGCTCTACAAACTGAGCTACCGAAGCAGCTCAGTTGGTAGTGGCTCAGGTCAGTCTACACAACTCAAATGAAAGTCAAATATCCCCTAAAGTATTAACTGTGAGAAGCACAGTAATTCAGAACTTAATCTGTACAAGGTCACAGAAGACAGATCACAAGAAGGTTCCTTGAAATAGATGATCTACCAGATTTGAAAGCTTGCACTATCACACAGTCTATTGTAACCTACCTTGAGTCGGTGGGGTTCAGTATCGAATGTTTATCTTCATTTGGCGGTTACAGTGTGTCTGTCATGACTGAACTACACTCAAATTTAGCAAGAAACTTGTGTCAATTGAATGCTCAGATGATCCCTGTGCACTGCATATGCCATCAACTAGCCCTAGCCACTGGACAAGCAAGGAGCTATATACCTCCCTGAAGGAAATTTAAGAGTGTCCATTGAATGTTGCTGGACCATACTAGCCAAACATTGAGAAGCCAACTAGGGTAAAAAAACCACCATAGACCCTTTACCTAGAGTTAAGTATTTTTGATGTTATCAAATCAGCTTAGAGACATGAAAGCAGACAAGTGCACACAACAAAGAATGAACTACTACCAAGAAAAGAAAACATTTAGTTTCATTGCTTATTATGTGTGTTACCATGTGTATTCTCTATAGGCTGTATCTGTGAAGGAAGTGGACCGCAATTTTCCAAAATTATCACAATACTCTGGAGAGGGCGAGCAGAACAGAAAGAAGAAAATTATGGCTATAGGTTGGTTAGCAATCGACTGAAATTTCTATATGGAGTTTGAGGCTACAGTTTCTGGAAGGTTTTAATTTTGTTTAATAAAGAAATAAGATCCTTTACCATGAGAAACGCTCGCCACTGGTTGTTGCTATGCATTTCTTATAAGTTTAAGGTTTAGTATACACTAAACACTTTTGCTACGTCATCTTACGTAGGTCACGGCATGCATCACGTGATAAAATCTCCCAGGCCTTCTCCCTCCATAAAAACTCCCACGCGTAATTATTTTATGGAACATGTGCATACTAGGAGGGAGAAGGCCTGGATCTGAGGCTACATTGGTCTACCTTTTAGAGCGTGCCTTCTCTGTTAAGACGTGATAGGAAGAGTTCTCTGAGTTACCCTGCATGCACCTTTGTTCTGTGAAAGCAGCAACTAAGCTTGGGCCCTTACAAACTCAGATTCTCTTGAGCCCTATACCAGCAAACAATGCAGTCTGGCTTGCAGCTGTGCCTTCATACTTTCTCCAAGGGTTTGCACTTCAGTGCTTTTCATTATGTTCGTGTGCCTCGTACTCCATTATGTATTTCTTGAATACATTGTACATCCTCCCACTCAAAATTGCTTGTGCTAGTTGCATAGCACATGACTCTTTGAAGCTGCTATCAAAAAACTCATGCTTGCTCACTTGGCTCTATAATCAATATTATGTATTGTAGTGATTGCCAATGTATAAATTACTAATTTTTAATTTCTACTTTGCAGTTGGACAGAATATATTTGGCAATTCTATTGTGTGTGGTGTTGTTCCAATATTTGATAATAATGACTGGAAATTGGTGGGTGAGATTATGTATGTACTAGACAAATATAGAGCGTTGTTGTGTTTGGAGGGTAGGAACGAAAAAACTATTGACTAATTTGTAGTATGTAGCAAACAATAACCTGACTGTTATTGTTATGAGCTAGTTGCGTGACATACCAAAGTCTGGTTAGTAATCCAAGTGACTTTGATTATTGTCAATGTAAAATGATAGTGTCAGTAAAATGGCTGTGTTTTATGGCAAAGAAGTTGTGTCAAAGCAGAGGAAACGATGCAGGGCTAAAGTCTCATCCACATAATACGAAGATATACTAGTGCGATGAAGCTGTAGCTTCTTCGTGGATCAGACGCTGCCTGATTTTCTAGCTCTTGAAGCAAGCTAACTAGAGCACATAAAGTAGGTACATGCTGCTGAGAACCTGTATTACCCCGCTAGCTAGCTAGAAATGCACGCGCGCTTGTGGTTGCCAACCTGTTGTGCCCTTTCTTGGAAAACGATGTTGCTGAGCTGCTGCTCGATCGCATTGTTCGCAGACGACACAATCTAAAACAGTGCCGTCGAGAACCACTGGCGTCCCACTTCTCCTTTGACCACTTCTCCTGCTAGCTAGCGACTGTAGTTCTAATCTCTTCCCCGAATCTGATTGGCTGGAGGTCACGTGCAGCACTAAATTGTTTAAAGAACACGTCTGAACGTCCATTGTGGAACGTCCATTGTGCAGTTAATTAGTGTGCTCGAGTATGCGATAACATTCCCTGATTGTGTAATGCACTCGCCTACGGCTCGTGCACTACGTAATCTCGTGCGTCATCGCATACCCTTGCGCACTAAGACTAAACCGCACAATGTGCTACAGAGTGTTCTCTAAATATTACTTTGTTATATTAAACTGCGCTTTTGAGCCCTTAAGAAGGGCAAATGAGCCCAGTCTGAGCTCTTAATTAATCATACGATCACTGTGGAAATGTATGTATCAGCAGGCCTCTAATATAGGAACCAAGCATGTGGGTACTGTGAGAGCATCAGGGCATATGTTTATACAGAATTTTACAGAATTTGATTGAATCTCTCCAGCTTAGAGTGCAATAAATGTTGCTAATATATGTGTGTATAATTTGATTTTAGGTGGTTCTTGGATATCCAGCCGATATCAACCAAGATCAGCAAGTAGTGAGCACTTTTGATGTGTACTACATAGGTCATACCCACAAAGTTTAACTTTGCTCCAATGCTACATTAAAGTTAGGCCAAAATCATGTTGTCACAAAAACCATGGATACAGCCATGCAGAACATTTGCTCATCATAGAATGGAACAGGCTTCAACTTTTTTGGCGCAATTGTTTCTATATAAGTTGCAATATAGACCTTGTGTGTGTAACTGTGCTTTTCAATGAGACTGGATTGACATTAATTAAATTGTTGTCCGACTGTTTTTGTTTATAGGCTGATGGTACTGTACCGCCACCACACATGATTGTTGTGCCACTTGCGAAATATGATCAGTCTCAAAAGAAGTTTGAAAATCCTCCAACATGTTCCAAGGATAAATTACTTCCGAAGGGTCACCAGTTTTGCCGTGCAGATGAATATCACTTAGGTTAATTTTGCATAGATTGTATGCCATACTCCTTAGCCAGTTCATTTGTTTGTGATTTTTATGCAGAATGTGTTGTGGGACAAGAGCGATTTTATATTCTTACTCCAATTGACATTATTCTGGCCGAAGTGAGGATTCTACTAATAATGTTTGTAGTAAGGATGGCGCAGAATTCAAGACTATGCGATATGTTCTTGCACTGAGAATGGTCTCTTTAAAAATCATTGAGTGGGGACAAGTTTTGAATGCTAGGTTTTTCACTTACCAGGCTTTGATCTAACAACTTATTTATTTGAGTGTCTATGACCCTATGTTTTTTTGATAATATACTCCTCTAGATCTCACACTATTTTGAGGGCTGATACTGTGGTTAATTTGTATTGTAGTATAAGTACATGTAACCCACATTTTTTGTATTCCACGGCGATGGCCACAGTGGAGAATTATAATTGTGTTTATGCACTTTGAATTATTATGAGGTTTGTTGCATCACAGTGGCAAAGAGCATTAATTATGTAGACGTTGCTTTTGCTAACGTATTTTTATTTTTAGTGACTTCCGGATGTTGACTTGATATAATAAAACCATATACATTTTTGGTAGCTGCAGGCAAGTTACAAGCGTTCTCCTCTCTTGTTAGTGAGGGTGAATGAATTCTCTATCAAGTGTAAATTATGTGCAATGTTGATCAAAAGGATTGTCTTATAACAGAAACGGGGGGATTTGGATCACATAGAGTGGTTGCTGAATAAAAGCTGCTATACGGTAAGACCTACATAACTTCCTATTCCCTAAAATTACAATAATCATGGTGTAGGCAATGCAGGAGTATTGTGTAACATTTTATCATTATTTATATCATTATTTATTATGTGAGTAGTAAGCTTTACTCATGCAGGAAGCTATGTGCTTTGCTGAAAATCCCGTTGTGGCCAAGAACCTACCTTCTGGTGTGTTACAGGTATGGTATTCCTTAGAAACACTTCACATCAGTCATTTGGTTTTCAGTGTAGGTAAGCTTGTGCTTAGATCCTCTTTGGTGTTCTTTCTAATGTGTACCAGTAGCTGTAGACCGCCATAGTACTATTTTACTCTACTTGGTTGCATTTATCTGTCTCAACGTATAGTGACAACGTTTATGATGATATATCTGTGTTCGCAGGATATTGGAATACGATTTATATATCACCTGATCAAATGTGAAAAGTTCACTGAAGCTGCAAAGTGTGTTTAATTTATATAACCAAGTGTTGTATTTATATAGTGTCGCAATATTCATGTAAGTAAGAATAGAGATACGGTGCTAAGGGAGCTAATTGTATTACACTAAAAGGAAAATCTTGTTTTTAAGAGCTGTACCTAAAACTTAATAAGTCTTGAAATTTTATATACATGTTGGTTCTAATTACGTGCGGTGCAGTGCTGTACTGAAATTTTGGTAGACGTTTTTGTTTACATGTAATAACAAATAGCCTCTGGCAATACTTTATAATAGGAAGATGTTTACCCCTCAATTTCACATACTTTATGTAGGAATGTGACAAAACTTTCTGTACGACTTTAATTTAATTAATTACCAAGGTTGAAAATACAAACATACATGTTTATAACTCCAATATGCATGCCTATGTTATGGACTTATGGACTGATTTTGTATTTATGTAGAAAATGTGCTGAAACACTTAAGGAAAAGGACAAAAATAGATGGGAGGATTTTATTGTGTGCTTTCTTGATCATGGTCAGCTCCAGGTATGTACTCTAGCTTTCTAGTGGGCCAAGGGTTAATTTATTTTTTGTTACTCAGGCCATTCTGCCATTCATCCCCCAGAAGGATCCACAGCTAAGTCCAGCTGTTTACGAATTGGTTCTCAATACCTTTTTACAAGAGGATACCAAGGTTATAGCTTTCTTTCTTATCAGGATACAACCTATCACGTTACCTTATCTAATAATCTTGTCTTATGAATATGTGACCTGCTCTAGGAAAAGGTACAATTTGGGCAGAAATTCAAATTGACGTTATTCGTATTGACGTGTTGCACAAGGTGTGAACTACACATTGACGCAAACTACGTGTGCAAAAGCACATTCCTATTCCGAGTTATAAATGTTATTATCGGTAGCGAGTAGACCTAGACTTATTTTTAATGCTCCTCAAACGGCCTATGAGAGGTAAACAAATTACATCACATAATTCAACTACTCCGCAATCAGAACCTCTAATATGCTAGGAACGTCGAATAAGCTTTGCTCTTGTAACAGAGAATAGTTATAACCCCTCATGAATAATTCCCTTTTAAGTAAAGTGAGCTAATTAGGTATCGAGCAGGTGTATAAGTGGCAGGTCTCTATTTTGTAAAATAGAGACCTGGAGTGAAAAATGGAGACCTGCCCTAGTAAGCTTGCTTCCTGGGTCGCTTCTAAAAAGCAAGCTTGCCTGGCGTCTCTTCCAAACAGCATGCTACTGAAGCCTATTAATACATGGCTATTGATATTGACAGCTAGCTCGGGACCAATCATGATCAATGCCTGATCCTTGACCAGCGCTTTTAGTCTCCTCACCAAATTATAGTTAGTAGCTATCATGATAGCTGGGAAGAACGCTCCATGTGGGTCACTGATTCGCTAGCATGGGGTGGCGACAGGCAGTGTCAGCATTGAGACGTGCTTGGCACACTGTTCTGCGAGAGCCCAGGAGAGATGTTCTCTGGCTTTCAACGTGGTTTTAAGCCAGTTAGACCACTTGTCACCTTGGTTTAAAAACCCTCAGGGTCGGGGTAGAATGATGTAATAGTCACCAAGGTGTAGCGTAGTGACTCGTTCTGGTCATATAACGTATACAGAATAGACTTTATACTATAAAGTCATCTAAAACTCACCCGTGGGTCAGGTACACTGCTACAAACGCCTGCTTAGAAAATTTAAAAATACCCCAAAAATCGTACCTTTTCCATGAGTGGGTCACATATAGTGATGGTAACGAGTGCATATCAAGCTGCCGGAGGTAGTGAGAGGGCATGCAGCGTATGTAAAGTGCGCATAGATTTCACCATCTACATGATGCATCCCTTCGCTGTAACAAGCATCATTGGGCCACATGTAAAAGTTATAATTTTTCAATTTTTTGAACACTTAGTGCACATACACTAGAGACTCCTGGTCCGTCTATGTGTCGGGCCAAAATCTGATAGTCTATGATGATATTTTCTTCCTTCATATCATTGATCAGAATGCGAGTTCTGCTAAAAACACGTTTGTGTTAGCACTAAGGGGCTTGCACTTTAATGTTGAGTTTCTGTATTTGTTTTAGACTCTTCACAAGATTGTTCAAGCATGGCCTACTACTCTGTATAATCCTCAGGCTGTAATTAACGCTGTTGAAGTGAGTTGTATATGTGTATGCAATAATGAAATCTTTTTGATGATACACTAAATTAATTATGGGGTCTTGTTGATGCCAGGGCTGGTAGTAATATTCCTCACCCATTCATCAAAGAGAAGAATAGGAAGAGTGGAATATTAGTTGTATATTTGATGAAACGTCCAAAAAGAATGTAGTAATTAAGTTATAGCATTCCACATGGCTCAGTATTCTTTGAGCATTACAAAGGGGAACATTGCTAGTAGTGGATTCTATCAAAATTAGTGCTTCTAAAAATGTCAAGTATGATGGAAGTGGTAACCACAGTTACAGATACACAAAGGTGTACTTGGTGGTTTGTGGGTCTAGTAGGCACAGGCAATGGGGCCCACGAGTTAGACATGAGGAAAGAGGGGAAGAGGAACAGAGGATAAATGGTGGTTCAGTTAGTTACATGGCAATAGTGATGAATCACTCCAGGTATCACCTACTACCTGGCAACAAGGAGTCTAGGCTCATGTGATCTGTTGTGTGTGTGATATACTGCACAGGTGACATTCAGAATTTCACTTAACTGACTTTGCAATAGGTCACTAGAGCTAGTGATTAAAGAGGGTGCGTGCTATTTTTTGCTTTAGGATAAATTAAGGGAACAACCTGAAAATGAAGAACTTCTAAAGGTGAAAGCTCTTCTGTAAGTTTTAGGAGTAATTCTGAATACATCTATATTTTGAACTTTATACAAACTGTGAACATAATATTATGTAATAACATCCTTCTAGGCATGAAGATTTGGGGCAATATGAAGAAGCACTTAAAATCTATCTCCAGTAAGTATTGTTTTTTTCTATTAATTTGCATATTACCACTCCGTTTTGCCTATTACCACTGTTTTGTATGTCTCCAATCACTACTATGATACAACTTGTCCAATACCATCTACTGTAGGATGCGTTCTAAATGCGAATTTGAAAAAATTGTGAATTACTGAACTAAAGTGTTACCAGATACAATGATCATTAAGTGTAATTGGTGTATGAGTAGTCTTTAGGAAATAATATGAGTTGGAGTTTAATTGTTTGCATAATCTTCTAGTTCTGTTGAGTATAAAATTAGTGCAGCTACCCTCACGGATTGCGTACTGATAATTTTTTCCAACCACATGAGAGCGGTGAAATTACCCCATCCTTATGTAATTCATGCATAGTATATCTGTCAAATTTAAGTGTGATCACTTGGTGAAATAGTGCCTAGAAATGGTTTTTGATAGGTATTAATTTATGTTGTGATATGCTAGGTATGCCTCGCTGCCTTGCTTTCTTGCTCGCTCGATGTGCATGTTATCGTTCTATCCACTAAGAATTTTACTCAATCCATTTTCCAGTCCGCGGTCCAGTCCGGAGTCCATGGTCCAGCTTTTTGTATTTTATTTTATCTATGTTATAAATCTTTTCTCCTCATTCCCCGTTTTCCGATCACCTTTGCTTGGAATATACAGGAGTTTGTGTAGTAAAAGTATTTACCTTATTCTAACCCATTCTGCTGCTGCATCTCAGCCAGCACTGCATCTGGCACGAATCTGTGTTGTATACCTAATAAAATGATATGATTCTGAATATAACCAGTGGGGTTCACACATTTGTTGTGAGTGTTGTTGTCACCTTATAGACAAGGACATCTAGAGGTGTTTAAGCTTATTCAGAAGAGGAAATTGTACCCGGCATTAGTTGGAAATTTAATCACTCTCATGAAGCTAGGGACCAAGGTATATAAGTTTAGTTTTAAGGAAGTTAGTATATGTTGAAGTTTCACTTACCTGCTTGCATGTAAATAAAAGAGGGGCGTGTCGCAGCACTGCACTGCACACATGTTAGCATGAGCAAGCCGTGTTCTAGTTTCAAGCCTTCTGCTTCAAGGATTCCTTTTATCCTTAGTAACTTTATATACAATTGATAGTAAGGTGACTTGGACTACAGTCTATGTCTATGTGTATTTTCATGCATGTATGTAAATTTTTCGTTTATGTTAAGGAAACTGTGGAACTCTTGATTGATCACAGAAATGAGCCACCTGTGCGTTGATAAGAAATGTAACATGTGTATATGCATACATAGTTCAATAATACACATTCATCTGTTTTTTGAATAATCATATGCTCATCCTGAAAATTTATTTAGCCTCATATTGCTGTGTATAATGAAGGTATTAGCTTTGTGCATAATGTACATATACCTGTCTATTGATCACATTCCTTTTTGACTCATGTTAATTTTGGTTTTTGGTGATACTTATACGGGGAAACAACCGTTATTTTGCTCTACATAGTTATAAACCATCTTGTGTCGTGTTTTACATTATCTGTACTCTTTCCACAGTTGCAAGTGGATGGTATTGTTAAGGTGCTGGATTCAGCACCAAATGCTATTTATTTACATAAGGTTAGTGTAATGCATATTTGAAATAAGTCTTATTTTGCCATAGTACTTGGATGGGCTCTTTCAAAAAGATCCAAAAGCTGGTGGACAGTATCATCAGAGACAAGTGGAGTTGTATGCAACATATGACGAAGATAAATTGCTGCCCTTCTTGAGGTCATGTACGGATATACCACTTCAGAAGGTAAGAGTATGAGTTTAAGTTTTTGTTGAACTCTGTATTTCTTCACAGGCTTTGCAAGTGTGTGAGGTTCATAGAAGATATGAAGAAATGGTCTTCTTACTAGGTATGTTTTTGTCATGGAAGTGTTGTTTTGTTGGGTGATGTTGCAGAATGTGAATTTATTACTGGCAATAAGTTAAGTCTACGACTTTGTTTAAAGGATCTAAATTATCACCTACAAAATATTGTATAATACATAAGTGAGAATGAGTTTGCCCCCCCTCCAATAAAACTATCATTTATCATTTAGCCGCACTTCCCCCAGATGCAATTTCTAAGTGAGCCTGATACCATTCGCAACCACTTCTCATTAGTATATTAATGTGTGTGTAAGAGTTTGATATTGGTCAAAGTGTTTCATATCTGAAATACTCTTTGCAATTACTTTGTATCTGCATAAAAACTTTTGTTCAACACAGCTCGCATGGGGAATCCCAAGGCAGCATTAGAGTTAGTCATAAAAAAACTTCAAGATGTTGATAAGGTTAGAATTGTGGTTGTTATTTGTTATTTTGTTAGCCTTATTTTGTGTATTGTAATGCTCAGTCTAGCATGTTGTTAAGTTTTTGCGTGATAACTCTGCACCACACAGTATCACACAGGAAGGATGAACCACGCCCTCATTGTAATTTAAGAGGGCTTGTAAAAACAAACGTGCACACTGCAGGGCGCTGGCGCATCATTCAAGGAATAACATAGCTGCCTGGTGTTAGCATGTGTTTTGTATGTAGGGAGTAAGGTGTTCACAATTGGTGCACTTAATGTTAGATAGCAAAATTTCTTGGTAAGTGGTGAGTGCATGATAGAGTTACGAGGGCAAAATAAGCATTGTAAAATGGCATCATCCACGTAAACTGCAATGCTCTCTGTGCATGTCAGTGTTCTATCTAGAAATTAAATTTTGGGGTGGAAGCCTTGGCAGTGAAATGTAGAACAAAAAATGTAGAACAAAACCATACGGGGGGGGGGTCCTGGGGTTCCCCCTGGATGATTTTTGAATTTTAGATTAGCAGAGACGTTATTTCAGTGAAAATAAAGGCCATTTACAAAGATATATGTATAAAAGAAATATTGCTCTTTGCTCCTGACGTTTGGGGGGGGGAAGCCAGAGAGAGTTATCAAATAAGCCCTGTCTGTTCCTATAAAAAATGAGTTTCCAACAGCTTGAAAAGGAAACTCTTTGCACACACCACAATACATCTTTTTTGTGTCTGCGTGATTACATATGTGACCGCTTGAACACTCGCCGTTGTGTTGTCTCATATGATTGCTTACTTCTCTTTGATAGTGCTTCGTCGCTATCATCACTGTCTCTGTAAAGTTGTTCTAGAGTAGTCTCCTTTTCTTTTAGCAAAAAACCGAAGTCCATCGGACTCATCTTGTAGCTTGTGCGAGGAGGCAGCAGTACGGCTTCTATTAGATGTGCACCACGAACATTGCCCAGGTCTGGCAAGAACGCAATACTATAATATTATCAGATATTAGATTGCTGCAAATTCAAACGGACCAATCAAATTGCGTTGAGCGTGGCAAATAAATCTCGTATTTCCCTAAACACTCTAGCACGGATGCCCAAGACCTTGACATGGTAAGCACGTAGCTAATTACGTAGAAAAGCTTTGCCATTCTGCACACGAGGTGCATTTGCTGGCGTGAACATGGTAATGTGGCAGAGTTGAAAGAACTTTTCGACCAATCAGATTCAATTATTGAAATCGTGGCCCAAGTTTTAAAGTAATAGACCACTTTCACATTAGGAAAAGTATGCGTGGAATGCAATTTATGTACATGACGTCAAGGCATGAGTAGGGCAAGAGTATAAACCGCATATATGCTATTTGAGCGAAAGAATCGTAATATTTTAGTACTTGCCATGTTTGTCAAAAAATTAAAAAATGAAAAAAATGAAAACAAAATGAAAAAAGATGGAGCAGAGCGGAGTTATGGCCACATACGGGTCAATGTTATCCTGTAAGTGAGAGATATACCTCGTGCTAGCCTCAAGAAACCTTCAGAAATGCACACAATGCCAATGTGGTTGTGGTACACCTTCTTTCAGAACAATCAAGGTTCCATGATCACGAAAGCCACCTTTCCTGACCTCAATATAGGTCTCTATAACTCTTACTTATCAATCAGTCTTACCTGTCAATCCTAGTACGATCCCAATCTTGTTTATCCTCCTTTTTAAGCAATCCCTATACGCCACATTTTTAAATTTGGAGAATTTTTCATTCACTTGTCTCGCTTAATTTTTTTAATTTTGGTTTTAAAGCAGATTGAGTATTGTTGCCATGAATAGTTATATATTTGTTGAATTTAACAAGTGTTTGTTGATTGCCATGGAAACAGAATCACATCATAGTTACTATGGAGAGTTTCATGTGGTCTACTATTGGACAAAGTTTGGTTGCCAGGGACTCTTTTGGTGACAATTTTTGTTAAAGACAACAACTTTTTATTGGTTGCCATGGAGACAGAGTGACATTAGAGTCACCATATAGAGTTTTATGTGTTCTACCATTAGGCCAAATTTGGTTGTCAGGGACTCTTCTTTAAGCAAGTTATTAATAAAAACAACTATTGAGTGGTTGCCATGGAGACAGAGTGATGTCATAGCTACTATGGAGAGAGTTCTAGAGTGGTCTACCTTTGGACCAATTTTGCTTGTCAGGGACCCTTCTATTACTAAATTAATTGGTAAAACAACTTTTGATTGGTTGCCATGGAAACAGAGTGACATCATAGGTACCATGGAGGAAGTTTCATGTGGTCTACTTCTGGACAGGTTTGGTTGTCAGGGACACTTCTGTTCACAAGTTATTAATAAGAACACATTTCATTGGTTGCTATGGAGACAGCGTGACATCACAGTTACTATGGAGAAAGTTTAAGTGGTCTACCTTTGAATCAAGTTTGCTTGTCAGGGACCCTTCTGTTGGCAAGTTATTCATGATAACACGTTTTATTGGTTGCCATGGAGGCATGGTATATAGGGATTGGCATGGTTTAGCTAAGGGAGCTAATGTATTGCACTATAGGA